>JAWQEG010005891.1:0-35130 GCA_033782935.1 Petrolisthes cinctipes | reverse complement strand
CATACCAAGGAGGTACCGTAGGTGTAGTAGCAGTTGCTAACTAATAGTGAGAGAAAAGTATAGTAAAGAGAAGGCTCTCCCCACCCACCACTCCCACCCGCATTGCGGGTATGGAAATGGAAATGTACCTAACCGGAGGAAAAAAGGCCGGACTAGAAAATTTTTGTACAGGAAAGGAGGAAACAATCACTTTAGCTCTAACAGGCTTGGCAGAACTTTGTCTAACTGTTTATTGAACTGCTCTATTGAGGAACTATCAACTACCTCTGCTGGTAGCTGATTCCAGACATTGCAGATTTTATATGTGAAGAAATTACCTAACGTATTATGGCGGAAGCGTTTCAAGTCTAGTTTCCATCCATGGTTTCTAGTTGCATTAGTGTTTAAGCTAAACAGGCACTGATAATCAATGTTTTCATATCATTGAAACTTCAATTAGTTGACCTCTCAAGCGTCTCGTCTCTAATGAGAAGAGACCTAGTGCCTGCAGCCTTCTCTGGTAGCCCATGTGTTTAATTGATGGGATCAGTTTGGTGGCCCTAGCCTGGACTCTCTCAAGCCTCGCAATGTCTTTCTTGAGAGTCGGCGACCAGAACTGCACAGCATATTCCAGATGTGGCCGAACCAAAGAATTGTACAGAGTGAGGACTATCTCTTTGTTTCTAAATCTAAATTGCCTCTTTATGTAACCAAGAAGCCTCTGGGCTTTCTTCTCTACTTCGAGGCACTGCTTGGAGAATTTGAGGTCACTGCTGATCAGTACACCTAAGTCTTTTTCCAAGTCAGTACTACTAATTTCACTTCCAACAAAGAGTAACTGGCTCTCTGATTGGCTGGACCTATGTGCATCACTTTACACTTGTCCAAATTGAATGGCATCTGCCATCGTTCAGACCACTCTCCTACTTTCTCTAGGTCTTTATGTAGTTGTTCTACCTTTTCAAATGATGAAGCATTACACCCTAACTTGGTGTCATCAGCAAATTTTGCAATTCGACTGACAATGCCCACATCTATATCATTAATGTAAATTATAAAGAGTAGTGGACCTAGAACTGAACCTTGAGGAACCCCACTTGTGACTGATGCCCAACTTGAGGCTTCCCCATTGATCACTACTCTTTGGCGCCGGTCAGTCAGTCAATTCTCAATCCATTTAGCAAGCATGCCCCTTATTCCCAGTGCACGGGTTTTTGCCATCAACCTCTGATGAGGTACTTTATCAAAGGCTTTCTGAAAGTCCAGATAAAGGATGTCTATTGCCCGGCACTGGTCATACTCAGAAAGCATACCGTGGAAAAATTCAATCAAGTTGGTCAAACATGAACGCCGACGCCTAAAACCATGCTGTGAATCATACAATAAATTATATGATTCAAGATTATCTACTATTCTATCTGCAACTATACCCTCCAATACCTTTCCTACTACAGATGTAAGGCTGATTGGTCGGTAGTTTCCAGGAAGATGGCGACCTCCCTTTTTAAATATGGGAGTCACATTTGCTTCCTTCCAGTCAGATGGGACCTCTCCTGTTTCAAGCGATATATTGAAGATAGCAGCCAGGTGAGGGGTTACCTGGTCACATACCTCTCGCAAGACCCTAGGAAGAAATTCATCAGGACCGGGAGATTTATTGACACTTAATTTACCTATTCTGTCTCTAACTTCTGCTTCACTGCATTGGACTCTTTCTATGGTAACACCCTCATGAGTAGTGCCTGGCTCAGGGATGTTACCCCCATCTTCTCGGGTGAACACTGATGAGAAATGGGAATTTAGAATGTTTGCCAACTCTTCATCAGTGTTTTGATGGAGAGAGAGAGAGAGAGAGAGAGAGAGAGAGAGAGAGAGAGAGAGAGAGAGAGAGAGAGAGAGAGAGAGAGAGAGAGAGAGAGTAAAACACATACAAAAGGAGAGAGAATTCCAAGTAACCTCCTTTCTCGACTTTCATCTACATATTCCTCGGATTGCATATTTTTTTCAAACTTACGTCGGCATTCTTGCTACTTTTATCCACTTAATCCTCAGCCTATCTTCCCACTTCCCAGTCCCATGCCTCAATTCATTCTACTCCACTTTCATCCGCACTGGTCATATCCTATTTTCCTGTTCATCAGTCTGAGCTTCTCCATTCCTCTTACATTCTACCTAATCTCATTCTATCTTTCCCAGCCTGTCGCTTCTCCCAACTCGCACTTTCATCCGCTTGTCATCGTCCTATCCCCCTCCACCCCTAAGCATCAATGAGAGAGCAAGGGTAGGGACGGTAGTAACGGGACCTGAGCTCGGCTGTCGTAGTGTTGCCAATATCAGTGAATGACAGGTCCATTAAAAGAGAGAAAATCGCTTAGGTTTACGACGTGACGGATCTCTACGTCCGCGGGGCCTGAGCTGTATCAGAGGACTTGAAATGTTGGGAGTCAGGCAGTCAGAGGGACGAGAGGGCTAGCAGGGAGATAGGTAAACAGGCAGATAGTTAACGAAGCAGGCGGGCAGGCAGAGGGACACAGACAAAGAACAAGGTACGCAAACTGGCAAACGCAGAAAGAAATGTGGACAGTTAGTCAGGCAGGTAGGTTGACAAACTTGATAGATATATGAGGAGATAAGAAAGCAAGGCAGATGGGCAGACTGAGACAGAATGACAGACAAACAGAGAGAAAGGTAGATAAGTAAGCAGATAGACAGATAAACAGACAGCATAAAGAGAAAACATGCATAATAAAAAGGCAGAAAAGTAAAAAGATATACTGAAAGGCTGACAGGAAAATAAGCAGGAACACAACCGTGTGTGTGTGTGTGTGTGTGTGTGTGTGTGTGTGTGTGTGTGTGTGTTCATGTGGGCAAGGGGTATACACCACTCGTGAGCATTTCAATGAGAGACACAATATTGCTTTCACTCTATTCCTCATTAGCATTCATTCACTTGCTGTTGAGAGAGGCAGGTGGTTCAGAGCTGCCTGGTGTTGGGGGAGCAGCTGTACCCTTGTGAGCGAAGATAAACTGAACCGGACTAAGCAACATATAGTGCAATATTACACAGTCTCACAATAACTCAATACAAGGAGGCATTGCTTTAATAACTTTGTCCTTAAAAAAATCATATATATATATATATATATATATATATATATATATATATATATATATATATATATATATATATATATATATATATATATATATATATATATATGTATATATATATATATATATATATATATATATATATATATATATATATATATATATATATATATATATATATATATATATATATATATATATATATATATATATATCTGATGATGTTCGATCGGAGTATACCCCTTTCCAACGGCAATATTTTGCATTAAAGGCATTGTCAACAAACTTCTAAATATATATACCAGGTACTGAATTCTAAGAATATCATTTGGATAATCATGTTTTCCCCAATATTCCTCCTCCTATACATCGTTAGCTGTTACCCTGAAAAATTACATTGTTTCAGTCTTGGATATACTGTCTGTATAATACAACCAAAATAAAGAGCCTTGTCACTGGGCTTCACTACCATTAAAAGGATGAGTTTTAGTTAAATTGAGCGGAAGGGCGGACAACCGCTCCCTCACTATGTAAATGTAGGGGCTGTGTATGTGTGTATGTGTATGTGTGTGTGGTTGTCACTGCGTGTATTGATACCAGACATCTACAGGCACTATTATGTGTATGGAAATGGATTAAATAATAATGATTTAAAAAGAAATGTACCGGATGTCAACTTCTAGAAAACCAGAAAATGCGGATGTGGAGGCAGATCTCAAAATTACATGACTGGCGGATGCGGATATCAGTTTTTTTAAATGGGGATGAAGATGCGAGATAATTATATCCTCTCGAATGTGGATGTGGATGCTTACATGGTATGGAAAGAAACACTACTTATAACAAAACAGCTGCTACTCTTGTGAAATAATGCTCCATATTGTAATCTTTAAGCTATTATCATATACACACACATACATGCATGTATATATAGAAATAGCAATACATCCTCCCAATCCACACATACATTCTCCATATCCTGCAGATACACAGATTCATTCCAATGCTCCCTCTCTCTCTCTCTCTCTCTCTCTCTCTCTCTCTCTCTCTCTCTCTCTCTCTCTCTCTCTCTCTTGCACAGTGTACACATACGGTCCTACACAATTCAATATTTTTTTTTTTTACTCAGTTTGAATGAATCTTGCATAAATGGGAAAAATGCCGTTGTATAGAGAAAAAATATATAATAAATAGGTTTAGTGTAGCAAGTGAAGCTAAAATTTAGGTAAAGCAGTAGATTGCATAATATAGGAATTCATTTTTTCTAATTCCTGATCCATATTATAGTTCCGCGTATGTGGAAGCTGAAATACGATACATCTCTATGGAACTTTTACGACATGCACCAAGGTTAGTTGCTGAAGGTTGCAGGACTCAACATCACCACACTAATTATCTCTCATGCATAACTCACCGTCGGCTGGTCTCGTGTCGGTAATTCTCGCCAACATTATTTCCTCTCTAAAGACGAGGACAAGATGGCATTGGTGGTTTAATTTGAGTCTCTCCAAAAGTAATAATAGTATAAAATAATCGCTGCAATTATAACAATTATAATTTCGTTGGTACATTAAATACATTAGTACTAAGTAACCATCGCCTTCTCCAATCATATTTTTCCCCTGGGAACGACGGGTACCTCAGCTCTATATAATTTTGATATATATTTATATTTAAATTGCTAATGTTGTGGTAGTTCGTACTTCTATGCAGGTAGTACATACAAAAGCAAAAATATCATCAAGTTGAACAGGAATTAACAAAGAATACAGGAAACGTTTTTTATTTGTTTATTCGGTATCCAGGTACCTGAGAATAACAGTTTGTAACTTAGACAGCGTTGGCCAGGATCCAGTCAACGAAGTAAGCGACTTCGCAGTACACGCCAGGATAGCCAGGGCGGGCACAGCCATAACCCCAGGACACGATACCAGCCAGGTAGGTGGAGCCAGTATCGCTGCAAGCGAAGGGGCCACCAGAGTCACCTTGGCAAGAGTCCTTGCCTCCCTCAGGTACACCAGCACAGATCATAGAGTCTTCGACATCACTCTCTCCATAAGCAGCGCGGCACTCTTCATCTGACACAATAGGAACAGTAACCTTCTGCAGAACAGATGGGCTGCTGCCTCCCTCAGTCAGTGAACCCCAACCAGACACGATACAGTCACCAGTGGCAACCTGGCCTTGGGCAGGAATAGCGATGGGGGCTACAAAGGAGGTAAAAGTGAGTGGCCGGGAGAGCTTCAACAGAGAAATGTCGTTGCTGATGGTGAAGCCGTTGTAGTCCTCATGTTGGATGATCTGGGACAGGACTACAGCCTGTTCATTACCTTCATCTACATCCATGTCCAGCTCACCAGCCACGACCTGAAACGGGAGAAAATATCTTCAAGTTTTTATATTGTAACTACAAGACCTAGTCCTACATACTAATTGTTAGTTATAAAGATTATTAACCCTTAAACTGTGCATGACGACATATGTCATCAAAACCAACAAGTGGTACCACAGTGACCGCGGATGACGACATAATTCATCGACACAAGTTTCAAATTTGCGCTGCTCCTAACTTATTAAATTTTCTCACGGTAGATATCAGAGTTGACTGGCCACAAAACCACAAATTCTCGCCCTCTCTTGGTCCAAAAGCATTCAGACTAGTTAACGCACTGAGAATGTAAGGACGGAATTTATTTCAAAGGAGTGTAAAAGTATGCTTTGAGTGGTGGTCATTCTGAGTTAGCTACCTCTACTACAGATGTACATACATATAGTCTTTACAAGTAGAGTTGCAAGCACTTATAACTGGTACAGTCCGCATTGTCAGTTCCCTTCTCCGGTACCAGTTATAAGAGGTGAAAATTGTACATCAGTAGACAGCTAAAGGTTGTACTTCAATATCATGTATCATTTATTCATGTAGGTTAGTGGTTTTTAAGCCAATAGCCGCCTAAGTTTGTTTAGGTTTTGTATAATATGCCCATGCTGGAAAGCAGACATGAGCGAATATCAGTGAGCTTGAAGGGTTAATAATCAGCTTTTCATACAGTAAATCAACGATTGAATACAAACCTGGAGGTAGTCAGGGTTGTTGAAGTCCTCTCCCTGGACGCAGTGGCCGGCACAGATGGCCCAGTTCTCATTGTAGATGGAAGCACCACAGAAGTGGAAGCCAGAGCCGAAGGACATGTCCTGGAAGCTGAGTTGGTAAGGCAGCTCTCCAGGTGAGGCATCAGTGCCACCAACGATCTTGTTGAGACCCCGGCGGAACCTGGGCTTTGCAGAGGGGGCGGCTGTTGGCAAATTGTGTTATCCATTATAATCAATAACAGTCCCGACTCACTATTCCCTCAATAGAACATATTATTCACAACATTGTTTGAAAACTTCTTTCATTATTCTACTAGTAAAATAATCTCTCTTCTGAGTCAAGTGCAATGACCTGTCTAATTATTACTCCTCCCGTTCTTTCTGATATCTTGCCATAAATCTTTCCTGCAACTCTATTACCTCTCTAGCTAAAACTGCCTCATAAAAAGTTAGGTGTGCTTCATTGGGTCCGTAATTACTTCACCCCAACATACTTGCTGTATCTGTACAGGGGTCTCATCCGTCCCTGTATGGAGTACGGCTCCCATATGTTGGATGGCTCAACCTTTACAAAACTCATGGATAAGGTGAAATCAAATGCCTTTCGCCTCATCTACTCTTCCCCTATTTCTGATTTACAATATTATGACTTATGCTCCTTCAAATGCAATATAATGTATCTAGGCATCTGGAACGAAATTGGACACGATTTGGAACCTCTCTTACCAGTTGTCTTTTCACAGGTGAGGACAATAAACTATCTCTCAGTGTTTAGTCATTATCTTTTTTTATATAGAGATATATGATATTAATTTCCTAAATATGTTGTAATCATTATTCCTAAAGGGACCTCGAATACACATCTTTACGATGTAAAGTATAAAATCTTTCAAAAATTTACACAAGAATCTGAATTTGAAACAAAAATCGAAATATTCACAAGAAATATAAAATAATACGAGACGATGCTAACAACCTCTTTGAGGTCTTTAAAATTCCAATAAAGTAAATCCACTACATTGGTTCGATTTAAAGGAAATAGAATGTAGGTCATAAATTGAAGAACTGACACAGTAATGAATAATATTAGTACTGAATTCATTTCTCTTAAAACAGCACCTCATAATATTTGTTTATTATTAATCTCTATACTTATAATCGTCAAATACAATTACCATATGATATAAGCTACAGAAGAGTTTCTCACAAAAATCACTATCATGGAAATTTTACTGCCAATAGTGATTCAGAAATTATATTTTTATCTTCAAATAATGTGACATTGTTACATTTATTTTATAAGACCAAGTTAATTAAGTAAACCTACCAAAGGCCCCAGCGACGAGGAGGCACAATACGAAGGTCTTCATGGCTGTCGTCCTGTGCCCGTCTGACATTCTCGGTGCTATTTATACTGGTTAAGAAGTAAGGGGGTTTACCAAACTTTATCTCTCTTTGTTGCAGCTGTGGTTTCCATTGGGATTTTCCCGAGGTTATCACCGAAACCACCAAGTGTGTTTATTTGAAAGTGGTAATGACAGAGTCTAGTATGTTACGAAAAGCAAAATTATTATTGAATATAAGCTACAATCATATTCTCCATATTCAAGTGGAAGGTGAAAAATAATTATGTTACCAAATCAGAAAACATGAACTTCATGTTATCATCCATTGTGCTGTTGTTGCTGTCGTTTGTTATGACAAAATCTTTTCCAAAATGATATTTATGAAAGACATTCATTAAGGTTTTACAGGGAGAAAATTTTGAAACCAAATATATTTCATAGCACCAAGAGGGCTAAGATGTTAATTGGGTCATTAATATTAATATTATTATTATTATTATTATTATAATTATTATTATTATTTATTTATTTATTTATTTATTTATTTATATATATATATATATCGCCAGTCTCTATAGCACATAAATTTATTTTTCAGGAAATAATCCATTTTTCATATCTCGTTCGTTTTGAATACACATTCATGGAAAAAATATTCGATCTAGTGATGCTACCTTTTCTCTCAGCACAAATACATTATATGAAAAACTTTATACACCTACCTAGATACCCAGAAATGCTGCTTCTTACACCAGTTAATTTTACCTCTCAAACCAGGGCTTAAATCTACATAATTATATAATCTACACATTTATTAACACAATACCCACCCATTAACCCACATTATACTTTCCAATTGCGGCCATGCACCTTCCAAGTACACACATCAAAACCTTATCAATACACTCATATCCCAACAGAAGCACCTGTCACACATTTTCAGACACGCCCACACGCCCACTCTATTCTCTAGCCGTACCCGAGCCCACACCTTCTCACTCAAATATGCCTTCACCCACTCTCCTTATTCTCAAACAACTCATAATCCACACACGCGTGTATTACAAAACTGAGTTTCCAACTAGGCATTTCCAAAACATATTCACTCCCCCTTAACATTTATTAGCACACTCAAACATTTCTAAGCCTACTAATACATTCTCAAGCGTACTCACAATCAAACATTTCTAAGCGTACTGATACATTATCAAACGTACTCACCCAGACATTTCTAAACAACACCTGCCAGCCAACATATACATTCCCACCGACTCGTTCCCCGTCCATCTTCCAACCCAAAAGCCGCTAGTGTGTCTCGGGGTGCCTCAGTTGGCTTTGATGTGGGGGCCTACGTCCCCCTTAGCTCTACAGCTAATAATGTTAAAGTGATTAATCCCCACAGTTGGACACCCACACTGCACCTCACTAGAACACACTACACAACAATGTCCCCCATACTGCACTACACCATATCATACCACACCATACTTTACCACATCATACCACAGTGCACTACACTGTTCACCATAGCACGTCATACAATCTGCAAGCTTACTTTATAATATTTCTTGTCCCC
The DNA here is from genome assembly GCA_033782935.1 of Petrolisthes cinctipes. Classification (NCBI taxonomy): domain Eukaryota; kingdom Metazoa; phylum Arthropoda; class Malacostraca; order Decapoda; family Porcellanidae; genus Petrolisthes; species Petrolisthes cinctipes. The sequence goes on along the minus strand of JAWQEG010005891.1, from coordinate 26,028 downwards.
ACTTCCTTTTACATCCTCCTCATCCGCGCTCATTTCTTTCTTCGAGTCTCGTACCCTTTATGCTAATTACTTTATTTAACCTGGAGTATTCAATAACAATACATTCTGTGTAGAAAAAAGAGCCTAAATGTATTATCTCTTAGATTGTATGTGAATATGTGTGTTATAGTTGCAACTAGACCCAACCCTGTGAAAGGATTATCTATTATATAAAGAAAATTTTGTTTGTTAGATTACGAACTACTCTCTCAATTTTCATATCACCTGGCTTTAACCGACACAATTGGAATTCTAATGACCCAGAGTAGGTTTTAATACGTAAAAGACCAATCTTCGAGGTTAAGTGAAGTCACTGGAGGTCTTGTGAGGTCACTCAGGGTCATTTCCAGCCCAAATGTGCTAGATAGAGACTTCACTGTGAAATACAAAATTGTTTATAAAAAAAAAAATGAGAGATCAGGTGAGGTCTGATCTAAATTCCTGGGTCATTTGAGGTTGGGAATGTCTGCGAAATTCTTTGCTTATAAAATGGGAATTACGCATCCTAGAATAAAACAAACGGCAGATTTGGAATCGACATGTGTCAAAGAGTGTCATACACTATCGAGAATTTCAAATTGTTTCGAAAAAGTTTCCAAGTACTGTATTATTTCCCGGTTGAAACGCCCTGTTTCTAGACATATCAGCTGTGTGAAGATATGTGATAGGTGAAGTGGGTGACAAAAAAAGTGAGTGATGGGAGAAGTGAATGACTTGTGAACTGGGTGAAATGGGCAACGGTCATGAGAGGAATGGTGAATTGCCAGGATATCTTCATCCCCAGGATTCCGCTCATCCCTTCTAATATGACCTTTGAGTTTAAAAATTTGCAGATCCCAGTGAGGCTGAGCTATGCAATGTCGATCAACATGAGCCAGAGTTAGTTGCTGAAGGTTGCAGGACTCAACATCACCACACTAATTATCTCTCACCGTCGGCTGCTCTCGTGTCGGTAATTCTCGCCAACATTATTTCCTCTCTAAAGACGAGGACAAGATGGCATTGGTGGTTTAATTTGAGTCTCTCCAAAAGTAATAATAGTATAAAATAATCGCTGCAATTATAACAATTATAATTTCGTTGGTACATTAAATACATTAGTACTAAGTAACCATCGCCTTCTCCAATCATATTTTTCCCCTGGGAACGACGGGTACCTCAGCTCTATATAATTTTGATATATATTTATATTTAAATTGCTAATGTTGTGGTAGTTCGTACTTCTATGCAGGTAGTACATACAAAAGCAAAAATATCATCAAGTTGAACAGGAATTAACAAAGAATACAGGAAACGTTTTTTATTTGTTTATTCGGTATCCAGGTACCTGAGAATAACAGTTTGTAACTTAGACAGCGTTGGCCAGGATCCAGTCAACGAAGTAAGCGACTTCGCAGTACACGCCAGGATAGCCAGGGCGGGCACAGCCATAACCCCAGGACACGATACCAGCCAGGTAGGTGGAGCCAGTATCGCTGCAAGCGAAGGGGCCACCAGAGTCACCTTGGCAAGAGTCCTTGCCTCCCTCAGGTACACCAGCACAGATCATAGAGTCTTCGACATCACTCTCTCCATAAGCAGCGCGGCACTCTTCATCTGACACAATAGGAACAGTAACCTTCTGCAGAACAGATGGGCTGCTGCCTCCCTCAGTCAGTGAACCCCAACCAGACACGATACAGTCACCAGTGGCAACCTGGCCTTGGGCAGGAATAGCGATGGGGGCTACAAAGGAGGTGAAAGTGAGTGGCCGGGAGAGCTTCAACAGAGAAATGTCGTTGCTGATGGTGAAGCCGTTGTAGTCCTCATGTTGGATGATCTGGGACAGGACTACAGCCTGTTCATTACCTTCATCTACATCCATGTCCAGCTCACCAGCCACGACCTGAAACGGGAGAAAATATCTTCAAGTTTTTATATTGTAACTACAAGACCTAGTCCTACATACTAATTGTTAGTTATAAAGATTATTAACCCTTAAACTGTGCATGACGACATATGTCATCAAAACCAACAAGTGGTACCACAGTGACCGCGGATGACGACATAATTCATCGACACAAGTTTCAAATTTGCGCTGCTCCTAACTTATTAAATTTTCTCACGGTAGATATCAGAGTTGACTGGCCACAAAACCATAAATTCTCGCCCTCTCTTGGTCCAAAAGCATTCAGACTAGTTAACGCACTGAGAATGTAAGGACGGAATTTATTTCAAAGGAGTGTAAAAGTATGCTTTGAGTGGTGGTCATTCTGAGTTAGCTACCTCTACTACAGATGTACATACATATAGTCTTTACAAGTAGAGTTGCAAGCACTTATAACTGGTACAGTCCGCATTGTCAGTTCCCTTCTCCGGTACCAGTTATAAGAGGTGAAAATTGTACATCAGTAGACAGCTAAAGGTTGTACTTCAATATCATGTATCATTTATTCATGTAGGTTAGTGGTTTTTAAGCCAATAGCCGCCTAAGTTTGTTTAGGTTTTGTATAATATGCCCATGCTGGAAAGCAGACATGAGCGAATATCAGTGAGCTTGAAGGGTTAATAATCAGCTTTTCATACAGTAAATCAACGATTGAATACAAACCTGGAGGTAGTCAGGGTTGTTGAAGTCCTCTCCCTGGACGCAGTGGCCGGCACAGATGGCCCAGTTCTCATTGTAGATGGAAGCACCACAGAAGTGGAAGCCAGAGCCGAAGGACATGTCCTGGAAGCTGAGTTGGTAAGGCAGCTCTCCAGGTGAGGCATCAGTGCCACCAACGATCTTGTTGAGACCCCGGCGGAACCTGGGCTTTGCAGAGGGGGCGGCTGTTGGCAAATTGTGTTATCCATTATAATCAATAACAGTCCCGACTCACTATTCCCTCAATAGAACATATTATTCACAACATTGTTTGAAAACTTCTTTCATTATTCTACTAGTAAAATAATCTCTCTTCTGAGTCAAGTGCAATGACCTGTCTAATTATTACTCCTCCCGTTCTTTCTGATATCTTGCCATAAATCTTTCCTGCAACTCTATTACCTCTCTAGCTAAAACTGCCTCATAAAAAGTTAGGTGTGCTTCATTGGGTCCGTAATTACTTCACCCCAACATACTTGCTGTATCTGTACAGGGGTCTCATCCGTCCCTGTATGGAGTACGGCTCCCATATGTTGGATGGCTCAACCTTTACAAAACTCATGGATAAGGTGAAATCAAATGCCTTTCGCCTCATCTACTCTTCCCCTATTTCTGATTTACAATATTATGACTTATGCTCCTTCAAATGCAATATAATGTATCTAGGCATCTGGAACGAAATTGGACACGATTTGGAACCTCTCTTACCAGTTGTCTTTTCACAGGTGAGGATAATAAACTATCTCTCAGTGTTTAGTCATTATCTTTTTTTATATAGTGATATATGATATTAATTTCCTAAATCTGTTGTAATCATTATTCCTAAAGGGACCTCGAATACACATCTTTACGATGTAAAGTATAAAATCTTTCAAAAATTTACACAAGAATCTGAATTTGAAACAAAAATCGAAATATTCACAAGAAATATAAAATAATACGAGACGATGCTAACAACCTCTTTGAGGTCTTTAAAATTCCAATAAAGTAAATCCACTACATTGGTTCGATTTAAAGGAAATAGAATGTAGGTCATAAATTGAAGAACTGACACAGTAATGAATAATATTAGTACTGAATTCATTTCTCTTAAAACAGCACCTCATAATATTTGTTTATTATTAATCTCTATACTTATAATCGTCAAATACAATTACCATATGATATAAGCTACAGAAGAGTTTCTCACAAAAATCACTATCATGGAAATTTTACTGCCAATAGTGATTCAGAAATTATATTTTTATCTTCAAATAATGTGACATTGTTACATTTATTTTATAAGACCAAGTTAATTAAGTAAACCTACCAAAGGCCCCAGCGACGAGGAGGCACAATACGAAGGTCTTCATGGCTGTCGTCCTGTGCCCGTCTGACATTCTCGGTGCTATTTATACTGGTTAAGAAGTAAGGGGGTTTACCAAACTTTATCTCTCTTTGTTGCAGCTGTGGTTTCCATTGGGATTTTCCCGAGGTTATCACCGAAACCACCAAGTGTGTTTATTTGAAAGTGGTAATGACAGAGTCTAGTATGTTACGAAAAGCAAAATTATTATTGAATATAAGCTACAATCATATTCTCCATATTCAAGTGGAAGGTGAAAAATAATTATGTTACCAAATCAGAAAACATGAACTTCATGTTATCATCCATTGTGCTGTTGTTGCTGTCGTTTGTTATGACAAAATCTTTTCCAAAATGATATTTATGAAAGACATTCATTAAGGTTTTACAGGGAGAAAATTTTGAAACCAAATATATTTCATAGCACCAAGAGGGCTAAGATGTTAATTGGGTCATTAATATTAATATTATTATTATTATTATTATTATAATTATTATTATTATTTATTTATTTATTTATTTATTTATTTATATATATATATATATATCGCCAGTCTCTATAGCACATAAATTTATTTTTCAGGAAATAATCCATTTTTCATATCTCGTTCGTTTTGAATACACATTCATGGAAAAAATATTCGATCTAGTGATGCTACCTTTTCTCTCAGCACAAATACATTATATGAAAAACTTTATACACCTACCTAGATACCCAGAAATGCTGCTTCTTACACCAGTTAATTTTACCTCTCAAACCAGGGCTTAAATCTACATAATTATATAATCTACACATTTATTAACACAATACCCACCCATTAACCCACATTATACTTTCCAATTGCGGCCATGCACCTTCCAAGTACACACATCAAAACCTTATCAATACACTCATATCCCAACAGAAGCACCTGTCACACATTTTCAGACACGCCCACACGCCCACTCTATTCTCTAGCCGTACCCGAGCCCACACCTTCTCACTCAAATATGCCTTCACCCACTCTCCTTATTCTCAAACAACTCATAATCCACACACGCGTGTATTACAAAACTGAGTTTCCAACTAGGCATTTCCAAAACATATTCACTCCCCCTTAACATTTATTAGCACACTCAAACATTTCTAAGCCTACTAATACATTCTCAAGCGTACTCACAATCAAACATTTCTAAGCGTACTGATACATTCTCAAACGTACTTACAATCAAACATTTCTAAGCGTACTGATACATTCTCAAACGTACTCACCCAGACATTTCTAAACAACACCTGCCAGCCAACATATACATTCCCACCGACTCGTTCCCCGTCCATCTTCCAACCCAAAAGCCGCTAGTGTGTCTCGGGGTGCCTCAGTTGGCTTTGATGTGGGGGCCTACGTCCCCCTTAGCTCTACTGCTAATAATGTTAAAGTGATTAATCCCCACAGTTGGACACCCACACTGCACCTCACTAGAACACACTACACAACAATGTCCCCCATACTGCACTACACCATATCATACCACACCATACTTTACCACATCATACCACAGTGCACTACACTGTTCACCATAGCACGTCATACAATCTGCAAGCTTACTTTATAATATTTCTTGTCCCCACTTCCTTTTACATCCTCCTCATCCGCGCTCATTTCTTTCTTCGAGTCTCGTACCCTTTATGCTAATTACTTTATTTAACCTGGAGTATTCAATAACAATACATTCTGTGTAGAAAAAAGAGCCTAAATGTATTATCTCTTAGATTGTATGTGAATATGTGTGTTATAGTTGCAACTAGACCCAACCCTGTGAAAGGATTATCTATTATATAAAGAAAATTTTGTTTGTTAGATTACGAACTACTCTCTCAATTTTCATATCACCTGGCTTTAACCGACACAATTGGAATTCTAATGACCCAGAGTAGGTTTTAATACGTAAAAGACCAATCTTCGAGGTTAAGTGAAGTCACTGGAGGTCTTGTGAGGTCACTCAGGGTCATTTCCAGCCCAAATGTGCTAGATAGAGACTTCACTGTGAAATACAAAATTGTTTATAAAAAAAAAATGAGAGATCAGGTGAGGTCTGATCTAAATTCCTGGGTCATTTGAGGTTGGGAATGTCTGCGAAATTCTTTGCTTATAAAATGGGAATTACGCATCCTAGAATAAAACAAACGGCAGATTTGGAATCGACATGTGTCAAAGAGTGTCATACACTATCGAGAATTTCAAATTGTTTCGAAAAAGTTTCCAAGTACTGTATTATTTCCCGGTTGAAACGCCCTGTTTCTAGACATATCAGCTGTGTGAAGATATGTGATAGGTGAAGTGGGTGACAAAAAAAGTGAGTGATGGGAGAAGTGAATGACTTGTGAACTGGGTGAAATGGGCAACGGTCATGAGAGGAATGGTGAATTGCCAGGATATCTTCATCCCCAGGATTCCGCTCATCCCTTCTAATATGACCTTTGAGTTTAAAAATTTGCAGATCCCAGTGAGGCTGAGCTATGCAATGTCGATCAACATGAGCCAGGGTTAGTTGCTGAAGGTTGCAGGACTCAACATCACCACACTAATTATCTCTCACCGTCGGCTGCTCTCGTGTCGGTAATTCTCGCCAACATTATTTCCTCTCTAAAGACGAGGACAAGATGGCATTGGTGGTTTAATTTGAGTCTCTCCAAAAGTAATAATAGTATAAAATAATCGCTGCAATTATAACAATTATAATTTCGTTGGTACATTAAATACATTAGTACTAAGTAACCATCGCCTTCTCCAATCATATTTTTCCCCTGGGAACGACGGGTACCTCAGCTCTATATAATTTTGATATATATTTATATTTAAATTGCTAATGTTGTGGTAGTTCGTACTTCTATGCAGGTAGTACATACAAAAGCAAAAATATCATCAAGTTGAACAGGAATTAACAAAGAATACAGGAAACGTTTTTTATTTGTTTATTCGGTATCCAGGTACCTGAGAATAACAGTTTGTAACTTAGACAGCGTTGGCCAGGATCCAGTCAACGAAGTAAGCGACTTCGCAGTACACGCCAGGATAGCCAGGGCGGGCACAGCCATAACCCCAGGACACGATACCAGCCAGGTAGGTGGAGCCAGTATCGCTGCAAGCGAAGGGGCCACCAGAGTCACCTTGGCAAGAGTCCTTGCCTCCCTCAGGTACACCAGCACAGATCATAGAGTCTTCGACATCACTCTCTCCATAAGCAGCGCGGCACTCTTCATCTGACACAATAGGAACAGTAACCTTCTGCAGAACAGATGGGCTGCTGCCTCCCTCAGTCAGTGAACCCCAACCAGACACGATACAGTCACCAGTGGCAACCTGGCCTTGGGCAGGAATAGCGATGGGGGCTACAAAGGAGGTGAAAGTGAGTGGCCGGGAGAGCTTCAACAGAGAAATGTCGTTGCTGATGGTGAAGCCGTTGTAGTCCTCATGTTGGATGATCTGGGACAGGACTACAGCCTGTTCATTACCTTCATCTACATCCATGTCCAGCTCACCAGCCACGACCTGAAACGGGAGAAAATATCTTCAAGTTTTTATATTGTAACTACAAGACCTAGTCCTACATACTAATTGTTAGTTATAAAGATTATTAACCCTTAAACTGTGCATGACGACATATGTCATCAAAACCAACAAGTGGTACCACAGTGACCGCGGATGACGACATAATTCATCGACACAAGTTTCAAATTTGCGCTGCTCCTAACTTATTAAATTTTCTCACGGTAGATATCAGAGTTGACTGGCCACAAAACCATAAATTCTCGCCCTCTCTTGGTCCAAAAGCATTCAGACTAGTTAACGCACTGAGAATGTAAGGACGGAATTTATTTCAAAGGAGTGTAAAAGTATGCTTTGAGTGGTGGTCATTCTGAGTTAGCTACCTCTACTACAGATGTACATACATATAGTCTTTACAAGTAGAGTTGCAAGCACTTATAACTGGTACAGTCCGCATTGTCAGTTCCCTTCTCCGGTACCAGTTATAAGAGGTGAAAATTGTACATCAGTAGACAGCTAAAGGTTGTACTTCAATATCATGTATCATTTATTCATGTAGGTTAGTGGTTTTTAAGCCAATAGCCGCCTAAGTTTGTTTAGGTTTTGTATAATATGCCCATGCTGGAAAGCAGACATGAGCGAATATCAGTGAGCTTGAAGGGTTAATAATCAGCTTTTCATACAGTAAATCAACGATTGAATACAAACCTGGAGGTAGTCAGGGTTGTTGAAGTCCTCTCCCTGGACGCAGTGGCCGGCACAGATGGCCCAGTTCTCATTGTAGATGGAAGCACCACAGAAGTGGAAGCCAGAGCCGAAGGACATGTCCTGGAAGCTGAGTTGGTAAGGCAGCTCTCCAGGTGAGGCATCAGTGCCACCAACGATCTTGTTGAGACCCCGGCGGAACCTGGGCTTTGCAGAGGGGGCGGCTGTTGGCAAATTGTGTTATCCATTATAATCAATAACAGTCCCGACTCACTATTCCCTCAATAGAACATATTATTCACAACATTGTTTGAAAACTTCTTTCATTATTCTACTAGTAAAATAATCTCTCTTCTGAGTCAAGTGCAATGACCTGTCTAATTATTACTCCCGTTCTTTCTGATATCTTGCCATAAATCTTTCCTGCAACTCTATTACCTCTCTAGCTAAAACTGCCTCATAAAAAGTTAGGTGTGCTTCATTGGGTCCGTAATTACTTCACCCCAACATACTTGCTGTATCTGTACAGGGGTCTCATCCGTCCCTGTATGGAGTACGGCTCCCATATGTTGGATGGCTCAACCTTTACAAAACTCATGGATAAGGTGAAATCAAATGCCTTTCGCCTCATCTACTCTTCCCCTATTTCTGATTTACAATATTATGACTTATGCTCCTTCAAATGCAATATAATGTATCTAGGCATCTGGAACGAAATTGGACACGATTTGGAACCTCTCTTACCAGTTGTCTTTTCACAGGTGAGGATAATAAACTATCTCTCAGTGTTTAGTCATTATCTTTTTTTATATAGTGATATATGATATTAATTTCCTAAATCTGTTGTAATCATTATTCCTAAAGGGACCTCGAATACACATCTTTACGATGTAAAGTATAAAATCTTTCAAAAATTTACACAAGAATCTGAATTTGAAACAAAAATCGAAATATTCACAAGAAATATAAAATAATACGAGACGATGCTAACAACCTCTTTGAGGTCTTTAAAATTCCAATAAAGTAAATCCACTACATTGGTTCGATTTAAAGGAAATAGAATGTAGGTCATAAATTGAAGAACTGACACAGTAATGAATAATATTAGTACTGAATTCATTTCTCTTAAAACAGCACCTCATAATATTTGTTTATTATTAATCTCTATACTTATAATCGTCAAATACAATTACCATATGATATAAGCTACAGAAGAGTTTCTCACAAAAATCACTATCATGGAAATTTTACTGCCAATAGTGATTCAGAAATTATATTTTTATCTTCAAATAATGTGACATTGTTACATTTATTTTATAAGACCAAGTTAATTAAGTAAACCTACCAAAGGCCCCAGCGACGAGGAGGCACAATACGAAGGTCTTCATGGCTGTCGTCCTGTGCCCGTCTGACATTCTCGGTGCTATTTATACTGGTTAAGAAGTAAGGGGGTTTACCAAACTTTATCTCTCTTTGTTGCAGCTGTGGTTTCCATTGGGATTTTCCCGAGGTTATCACCGAAACCACCAAGTGTGTTTATTTGAAAGTGGTAATGACAGAGTCTAGTATGTTACGAAAAGCAAAATTATTATTGAATATAAGCTACAATCATATTCTCCATATTCAAGTGGAAGGTGAAAAATAATTATGTTACCAAATCAGAAAACATGAACTTCATGTTATCATCCATTGTGCTGTTGTTGCTGTCGTTTGTTATGACAAAATCTTTTCCAAAATAATATTTATGAAAGACATTCATTAAGGTTTTACAGGGAGAAAATTTTGAAACCAAATATATTTCATAGCACCAAGAGGGCTAAGATGTTAATTGGGTCATTAATATTAATATTATTATTATTATTATTATTATAATTATTATTATTATTTATTTATTTATTTATTTATTTATTTATATATATATATATATATCGCCAGTCTCTATAGCACATAAATTTATTTTTCAGGAAATAATCCATTTTTCATATCTCGTTCGTTTTGAATACACATTCATGGAAAAAATATTCGATCTAGTGATGCTACCTTTTCTCTCAGCACAAATACATTATATGAAAAACTTTATACACCTACCTAGATACCCAGAAATGCTGCTTCTTACACCAGTTAATTTTACCTCTCAAACCAGGGCTTAAATCTACATAATTATATAATCTACACATTTATTAACACAATACCCACCCATTAACCCACATTATACTTTCCAATTGCGGCCATGCACCTTCCAAGTACACACATCAAAACCTTATCAATACACTCATATCCCAACAGAAGCACCTGTCACACATTTTCAGACACGCCCACACGCCCACTCTATTCTCTAGCCGTACCCGAGCCCACACCTTCTCACTCAAATATGCCTTCACCCACTCTCCTTATTCTCAAACAACTCATAATCCACACACGCGTGTATTACAAAACTGAGTTTCCAACTAGGCATTTCCAAAACATATTCACTCCCCCTTAACATTTATTAGCACACTCAAACATTTCTAAGCCTACTAATACATTCTCAAGCGTACTCACAATCAAACATTTCTAAGCGTACTGATACATTCTCAAACGTACTTACAATCAAACATTTCTAAGCGTACTGATACATTCTCAAACGTACTCACCCAGACATTTCTAAACAACACCTGCCAGCCAACATATACATTCCCACCGACTCGTTCCCCGTCCATCTTCCAACCCAAAAGCCGCTAGTGTGTCTCGGGGTGCCTCAGTTGGCTTTGATGTGGGGGCCTACGTCCCCCTTAGCTCTACTGCTAATAATGTTAAAGTGATTAATCCCCACAGTTGGACACCCACACTGCACCTCACTAGAACACACTACACAACAATGTCCCCCATACTGCACTACACCATATCATACCACACCATACTTTACCACATCATACCACAGTGCACTACACTGTTCACCATAGCACGTCATACAATCTGCAAGCTTACTTTATAATATTTCTTGTCCCCACTTCCTTTTACATCCTCCTCATCCGCGCTCATTTCTTTCTTCGAGTCTCGTACCCTTTATGCTAATTACTTTATTTAACCTGGAGTATTCAATAACAATACATTCTGTGTAGAAAAAAGAGCCTAAATGTATTATCTCTTAGATTGTATGTGAATATGTGTGTTATAGTTGCAACTAGACCCAACCCTGTGAAAGGATTATCTATTATATAAAGAAAATTTTGTTTGTTAGATTACGAACTACTCTCTCAATTTTCATATCACCTGGCTTTAACCGACACAATTGGAATTCTAATGACCCAGAGTAGGTTTTAATACGTAAAAGACCAATCTTCGAGGTTAAGTGAAGTCACTGGAGGTCTTGTGAGGTCACTCAGGGTCATTTCCAGCCCAAATGTGCTAGATAGAGACTTCACTGTGAAATACAAAATTGTTTATAAAAAAAAAATGAGAGATCAGGTGAGGTCTGATCTAAATTCCTGGGTCATTTGAGGTTGGGAATGTCTGCGAAATTCTTTGCTTATAAAATGGGAATTACGCATCCTAGAATAAAACAAACGGCAGATTTGGAATCGACATGTGTCAAAGAGTGTCATACACTATCGAGAATTTCAAATTGTTTCGAAAAAGTTTCCAAGTACTGTATTATTTCCCGGTTGAAACGCCCTGTTTCTAGACATATCAGCTGTGTGAAGATATGTGATAGGTGAAGTGGGTGACAAAAAAAGTGAGTGATGGGAGAAGTGAATGACTTGTGAACTGGGTGAAATGGGCAACGGTCATGAGAGGAATGGTGAATTGCCAGGATATCTTCATCCCCAGGATTCCGCTCATCCCTTCTAATATGACCTTTGAGTTTAAAAATTTGCAGATCCCAGTGAGGCTGAGCTATGCAATGTCGATCAACATGAGCCAGGGTTAGTTGCTGAAGGTTGCAGGACTCAACATCACCACACTAATTATCTCTCACCGTCGGCTGCTCTCGTGTCGGTAATTCTCGCCAACATTATTTTCTCTCTAAAGACGAGGACAAGATGGCATTGGTGGTTTAATTTGAGTCTCTCCAAAAGTAATAATAGTATAAAATAATCGCTGCGATGATAACAATTATAATTTCGTTGGTACATTAAATACATTAGTACTAAGTAACCATCGCCTTCTCCAATCATATTTTTCCCCTGGGAACGACGGGTACCTCAGCTCTATATAATTTTGATATATATTTATATTTAAATTGCTAATGTTGTGGTAGTTCGTACTTCTATGCAGGTAGTACATACAAAAGCAAAAATATCATCAAGTTGAACAGGAATTAACAAAGAATACAGGAAACGTTTTTTATTTGTTTATTCGGTATCCAGGTACCTGAGAATAACAGTTTGTAACTTAGACAGCGTTGGCCAGGATCCAGTCAACGAAGTAAGCGACTTCGCAGTACACGCCAGGATAGCCAGGGCGGGCACAGCCATAACCCCAGGACACGATACCAGCCAGGTAGGTGGAGCCAGTATCGCTGCAAGCGAAGGGGCCACCAGAGTCACCTTGGCAAGAGTCCTTGCCTCCCTCAGGTACACCAGCACAGATCATAGAGTCTTCGACATCACTCTCTCCATAAGCAGCGCGGCACTCTTCATCTGACACAATAGGAACAGTAACCTTCTGCAGAACAGATGGGCTGCTGCCTCCCTCAGTCAGTGAACCCCAACCAGACACGATACAGTCACCAGTGGCAACCTGGCCTTGGGCAGGAATAGCGATGGGGGCTACAAAGGAGGTGAAAGTGAGTGGCCGGGAGAGCTTCAACAGAGAAATGTCGTTGCTGATGGTGAAGCCGTTGTAGTCCTCATGTTGGATGATCTGGGACAGGACTACAGCCTGTTCATTACCTTCATCTACATCCATGTCCAGCTCACCAGCCACGACCTGAAACGGGAGAAAATATCTTCAAGTTTTTATATTGTAACTACAAGACCTAGTCCTACATACTAATTGTTAGTTATAAAGATTATTAACCCTTAAACTGTGCATGACGACATATGTCATCAAAACCAACAAGTGGTACCACAGTGACCGCGGATGACGACATAATTCATCGACACAAGTTTCAAATTTGCGCTGCTCCTAACTTATTAAATTTTCTCACGGTAGATATCAGAGTTGACTGGCCACAAAACCATAAATTCTCGCCCTCTCTTGGTCCAAAAGCATTCAGACTAGTTAACGCACTGAGAATGTAAGGACGGAATTTATTTCAAAGGAGTGTAAAAGTATGCTTTGAGTGGTGGTCATTCTGAGTTAGCTACCTCTACTACAGATGTACATACATATAGTCTTTACAAGTAGAGTTGCAAGCACTTATAACTGGTACAGTCCGCATTGTCAGTTCCCTTCTCCGGTACCAGTTATAAGAGGTGAAAATTGTACATCAGTAGACAGCTAAAGGTTGTACTTCAATATCATGTATCATTTATTCATGTAGGTTAGTGGTTTTTAAGCCAATAGCCGCCTAAGTTTGTTTAGGTTTTGTATAATATGCCCATGCTGGAAAGCAGACATGAGCGAATATCAGTGAGCTTGAAGGGTTAATAATCAGCTTTTCATACAGTAAATCAACGATTGAATACAAACCTGGAGGTAGTCAGGGTTGTTGAAGTCCTCTCCCTGGACGCAGTGGCCGGCACAGATGGCCCAGTTCTCATTGTAGATGGAAGCACCACAGAAGTGGAAGCCAGAGCCGAAGGACATGTCCTGGAAGCTGAGTTGGTAAGGCAGCTCTCCAGGTGAGGCATCAGTGCCACCAACGATCTTGTTGAGACCCCGGCGGAACCTGGGCTTTGCAGAGGGGGCGGCTGTTGGCAAATTGTGTTATCCATTATAATCAATAACAGTCCCGACTCACTATTCCCTCAATAGAACATATTATTCACAACATTGTTTGAAAACTTCTTTCATTATTCTACTAGTAAAATAATCTCTCTTCTGAGTCAAGTGCAATGACCTGTCTAATTATTACTCCTCCCGTTCTTTCTGATATCTTGCCATAAATCTTTCCTGCAACTCTATTACCTCTCTAGCTAAAACTGCCTCATAAAAAGTTAGGTGTGCTTCATTGGGTCCGTAATTACTTCACCCCAACATACTTGCTGTATCTGTACAGGGGTCTCATCCGTCCCTGTATGGAGTACGGCTCCCATATGTTGGATGGCTCAACCTTTACAAAACTCATGGATAAGGTGAAATCAAATGCCTTTCGCCTCATCTACTCTTCCCCTATTTCTGATTTACAATATTATGACTTATGCTCCTTCAAATGCAATATAATGTATCTAGGCATCTGGAACGAAATTGGACACGATTTGGAACCTCTCTTACCAGTTGTCTTTTCACAGGTGAGGATAATAAACTATCTCTCAGTGTTTAGTCATTATCTTTTTTTATATAGTGATATATGATATTAATTTCCTAAATCTGTTGTAATCATTATTCCTAAAGGGACCTCGAATACACATCTTTACGATGTAAAGTATAAAATCTTTCAAAAATTTACACAAGAATCTGAATTTGAAACAAAAATCGAAATATTCACAAGAAATATAAAATAATACGAGACGATGCTAACAACCTCTTTGAGGTCTTTAAAATTCCAATAAAGTAAATCCACTACATTGGTTCGATTTAAAGGAAATAGAATGTAGGTCATAAATTGAAGAACTGACACAGTAATGAATAATATTAGTACTGAATTCATTTCTCTTAAAACAGCACCTCATAATATTTGTTTATTATTAATCTCTATACTTATAATCGTCAAATACAATTACCATATGATATAAGCTACAGAAGAGTTTCTCACAAAAATCACTATCATGGAAATTTTACTGCCAATAGTGATTCAGAAATTATATTTTTATCTTCAAATAATGTGACATTGTTACATTTATTTTATAAGACCAAGTTAATTAAGTAAACCTACCAAAGGCCCCAGCGACGAGGAGGCACAATACGAAGGTCTTCATGGCTGTCGTCCTGTGCCCGTCTGACATTCTCGGTGCTATTTATACTGGTTAAGAAGTAAGGGGGTTTACCAAACTTTATCTCTCTTTGTTGCAGCTGTGGTTTCCATTGGGATTTTCCCGAGGTTATCACCGAAACCACCAAGTGTGTTTATTTGAAAGTGGTAATGACAGAGTCTAGTATGTTACGAAAAGCAAAATTATTATTGAATATAAGCTACAATCATATTCTCCATATTCAAGTGGAAGGTGAAAAATAATTATGTTACCAAATCAGAAAACATGAACTTCATGTTATCATCCATTGTGCTGTTGTTGCTGTCGTTTGTTATGACAAAATCTTTTCCAAAATAATATTTATGAAAGACATTCATTAAGGTTTTACAGGGAGAAAATTTTGAAACCAAATATATTTCATAGCACCAAGAGGGCTAAGATGTTAATTGGGTCATTAATATTAATATTATTATTATTATTATTATTATAATTATTATTATTATTTATTTATTTATTTATTTATTTATTTATATATATATATATATATCGCCAGTCTCTATAGCACATAAATTTATTTTTCAGGAAATAATCCATTTTTCATATCTCGTTCGTTTTGAATACACATTCATGGAAAAAATATTCGATCTAGTGATGCTACCTTTTCTCTCAGCACAAATACATTATATGAAAAACTTTATACACCTACCTAGATACCCAGAAATGCTGCTTCTTACACCAGTTAATTTTACCTCTCAAACCAGGGCTTAAATCTACATAATTATATAATCTACACATTTATTAACACAATACCCACCCATTAACCCACATTATACTTTCCAATTGCGGCCATGCACCTTCCAAGTACACACATCAAAACCTTATCAATACACTCATATCCCAACAGAAGCACCTGTCACACATTTTCAGACACGCCCACACGCCCACTCTATTCTCTAGCCGTACCCGAGCCCACACCTTCTCACTCAAATATGCCTTCACCCACTCTCCTTATTCTCAAACAACTCATAATCCACACACGCGTGTATTACAAAACTGAGTTTCCAACTAGGCATTTCCAAAACATATTCACTCCCCCTTAACATTTATTAGCACACTCAAACATTTCTAAGCCTACTAATACATTCTCAAGCGTACTCACAATCAAACATTTCTAAGCGTACTGATACATTCTCAAACGTACTTACAATCAAACATTTCTAAGCGTACTGATACATTCTCAAACGTACTCACCCAGACATTTCTAAACAACACCTGCCAGCCAACATATACATTCCCACCGACTCGTTCCCCGTCCATCTTCCAACCCAAAAGCCGCTAGTGTGTCTCGGGGTGCCTCAGTTGGCTTTGATGTGGGGGCCTACGTCCCCCTTAGCTCTACTGCTAATAATGTTAAAGTGATTAATCCCCACAGTTGGACACCCACACTGCACCTCACTAGAACACACTACACAACAATGTCCCCCATACTGCACTACACCATATCATACCACACCATACTTTACCACATCATACCACAGTGCACTACACTGTTCACCATAGCACGTCATACAATCTGCAAGCTTACTTTATAATATTTCTTGTCCCCACTTCCTTTTACATCCTCCTCATCCGCGCTCATTTCTTTCTTCGAGTCTCGTACCCTTTATGCTAATTACTTTATTTAACCTGGAGTATTCAATAACAATACATTCTGTGTAGAAAAAAGAGCCTAAATGTATTATCTCTTAGATTGTATGTGAATATGTGTGTTATAGTTGCAACTAGACCCAACCCTGTGAAAGGATTATCTATTATATAAAGAAAATTTTGTTTGTTAGATTACGAACTACTCTCTCAATTTTCATATCACCTGGCTTTAACCGACACAATTGGAATTCTAATGACCCAGAGTAGGTTTTAATACGTAAAAGACCAATCTTCGAGGTTAAGTGAAGTCACTGGAGGTCTTGTGAGGTCACTCAGGGTCATTTCCAGCCCAAATGTGCTAGATAGAGACTTCACTGTGAAATACAAAATTGTTTATAAAAAAAAAATGAGAGATCAGGTGAGGTCTGATCTAAATTCCTGGGTCATTTGAGGTTGGGAATGTCTGCGAAATTCTTTGCTTATAAAATGGGAATTACGCATCCTAGAATAAAACAAACGGCAGATTTGGAATCGACATGTGTCAAAGAGTGTCATACACTATCGAGAATTTCAAATTGTTTCGAAAAAGTTTCCAAGTACTGTATTATTTCCCGGTTGAAACGCCCTGTTTCTAGACATATCAGCTGTGTGAAGATATGTGATAGGTGAAGTGGGTGACAAAAAAAGTGAGTGATGGGAGAAGTGAATGACTTGTGAACTGGGTGAAATGGGCAACGGTCATGAGAGGAATGGTGAATTGCCAGGATATCTTCATCCCCAGGATTCCGCTCATCCCTTCTAATATGACCTTTGAGTTTAAAAATTTGCAGATCCCAGTGAGGCTGAGCTATGCAATGTCGATCAACATGAGCCAGGGTTAGTTGCTGAAGGTTGCAGGACTCAACATCACCACACTAATTATCTCTCACCGTCGGCTGCTCTCGTGTCGGTAATTCTCGCCAACATTATTTCCTCTCTAAAGACGAGGACAAGATGGCATTGGTGGTTTAATTTGAGTCTCTCCAAAAGTAATAATAGTATAAAATAATCGCTGCAATTATAACAATTATAATTTCGTTGGTACATTAAATACATTAGTACTAAGTAACCATCGCCTTCTCCAATCATATTTTTCCCCTGGGAACGACGGGTACCTCAGCTCTATATAATTTTGATATATATTTATATTTAAATTGCTAATGTTGTGGTAGTTCGTACTTCTATGCAGGTAGTACATACAAAAGCAAAAATATCATCAAGTTGAACAGGAATTAACAAAGAATACAGGAAACGTTTTTTATTTGTTTATTCGGTATCCAGGTACCTGAGAATAACAGTTTGTAACTTAGACAGCGTTGGCCAGGATCCAGTCAACGAAGTAAGCGACTTCGCAGTACACGCCAGGATAGCCAGGGCGGGCACAGCCATAACCCCAGGACACGATACCAGCCAGGTAGGTGGAGCCAGTATCGCTGCAAGCGAAGGGGCCACCAGAGTCACCTTGGCAAGAGTCCTTGCCTCCCTCAGGTACACCAGCACAGATCATAGAGTCTTCGACATCACTCTCTCCATAAGCAGCGCGGCACTCTTCATCTGACACAATAGGAACAGTAACCTTCTGCAGAACAGATGGGCTGCTGCCTCCCTCAGTCAGTGAACCCCAACCAGACACGATACAGTCACCAGTGGCAACCTGGCCTTGGGCAGGAATAGCGATGGGGGCTACAAAGGAGGTGAAAGTGAGTGGCCGGGAGAGCTTCAACAGAGAAATGTCGTTGCTGATGGTGAAGCCGTTGTAGTCCTCATGTTGGATGATCTGGGACAGGACTACAGCCTGTTCATTACCTTCATCTACATCCATGTCCAGCTCACCAGCCACGACCTGAAACGGGAGAAAATATCTTCAAGTTTTTATATTGTAACTACAAGACCTAGTCCTACATACTAATTGTTAGTTATAAAGATTATTAACCCTTAAACTGTGCATGACGACATATGTCATCAAAACCAACAAGTGGTACCACAGTGACCGCGGATGACGACATAATTCATCGACACAAGTTTCAAATTTGCGCTGCTCCTAACTTATTAAATTTTCTCACGGTAGATATCAGAGTTGACTGGCCACAAAACCATAAATTCTCGCCCTCTCTTGGTCCAAAAGCATTCAGACTAGTTAACGCACTGAGAATGTAAGGACGGAATTTATTTCAAAGGAGTGTAAAAGTATGCTTTGAGTGGTGGTCATTCTGAGTTAGCTACCTCTACTACAGATGTACATACATATAGTCTTTACAAGTAGAGTTGCAAGCACTTATAACTGGTACAGTCCGCATTGTCAGTTCCCTTCTCCGGTACCAGTTATAAGAGGTGAAAATTGTACATCAGTAGACAGCTAAAGGTTGTACTTCAATATCATGTATCATTTATTCATGTAGGTTAGTGGTTTTTAAGCCAATAGCCGCCTAAGTTTGTTTAGGTTTTGTATAATATGCCCATGCTGGAAAGCAGACATGAGCGAATATCAGTGAGCTTGAAGGGTTAATAATCAGCTTTTCATACAGTAAATCAACGATTGAATACAAACCTGGAGGTAGTCAGGGTTGTTGAAGTCCTCTCCCTGGACGCAGTGGCCGGCACAGATGGCCCAGTTCTCATTGTAGATGGAAGCACCACAGAAGTGGAAGCCAGAGCCGAAGGACATGTCCTGGAAGCTGAGTTGGTAAGGCAGCTCTCCAGGTGAGGCATCAGTGCCACCAACGATCTTGTTGAGACCCCGGCGGAACCTGGGCTTTGCAGAGGGGGCGGCTGTTGGCAAATTGTGTTATCCATTATAATCAATAACAGTCCCGACTCACTATTCCCTCAATAGAACATATTATTCACAACATCGATAGAAATGAACTAAAAATATCCGAGAACTATGGATATAATTATGCCCAAAGGGAACTCGGAAACACATATTTCCAATGTAAAGTTTGATATCTTTAAAAAAAGATTCACAAAAAAATTGAAATTGTAATTATGATTACTCGGGAAAAAGAACAAAATAGGAAGAGGCGAAGCTAAAATATTCTTTATGGAGGTTGGCAAGTGAATGTAATATTTTGTCTCTTAAACTATATAAATGTATAACGATATCATTGACTTGCTCTTAATTAAGGAAATGAAATGCAGGTCATAAACTGATGATTGACACAGTAAGACAAAGTTAAGTAAACTTACCAAAAGCCCCAGCAACGAGGAGGCACAATACGAAGGTCTTCATGGCTGTCGTCCTGTGCCCGTCTGACATTCTCGGTGCTATTTATACTGGTTAAGAAGTAAGGGGGTTTACCAAACTTTATCTCTCTTTGTTGCAGCTGTGGTTTCCATTGGGATTTTCCCGAGGTTATCACCGAAACCACCAAGTATGTTTATTCCTGTCTGCCTGTCTGTCGAGGTCATTCAAATATAATGCGGACTTTAGAAGCCAGTTATATTTCACAGTCCCTTTGCAGCTATGATGGGAATTGGTATAAAATAAATGTAATTAACCAACACAGGAAGGAAGAAAAAGAGATAAGAACAGTAGTGTAAGAATATATAACTAACTGGTGAGTGCGTTTTCGGTAGGAAGGAATCCCGCCTGTTTTGTATCAGGAAGAAAAGAAAAAAAACACCAGCCGTGTTCATCCCTCCCCCTCCCAGCCCCAGAGAGGATGAAAGGAAGATGGCAAGATTAAAACGTCCTTGCCAACAGTCTTTCACCGTGGATAAAGGCCAAACGGATTTTTCCCACTCTTTTTCTTCTATCTTTCTCCCGATCGCGGCCACTACGATGACCGCCGAGACATTTGGGAAGAAAAAATGTAAAGAGAGAGAGAGAGAGAGAGAGAGAGAGAGAGAGAGAGAGAGAGAGAGAGAGAGAGAGAGAGAGAGAGAGAGAGAGAGAGAGAGAGAGAGAGAGAGAGAGAGAGAGAGAGAGAGAGAGAGAACAAAGGAAGGAGGGAGAGAGAAATGAAATGTAACGAATTATAGACAGACAGACACACACAGAGACATACAGACAGGACAGGTAGAAAGAGACTACACCACCATTGCTTCACCACCACTACAGGGTTGAAGTTGGTTAAGAAAATCCTCGAAGGGACCGAAGCGACTGGGTGAAAGAAAAGAGGAACTTTTTATTCCAGTCCACATTTCCTTTATTCCCGGAGACTGATTGGAAGTGAAGTATCGTCATTAATTAATTAGAGGAGAGGCAAGACCCCGACACACCGACCTCACCGTAGTCTACTAAAATGTGTGAGTCTTGGCCAGGGAGGGCTGATGCAAATATAGAAGAAGTCTGTTTCTTCTTACAGTTGTGTAGGGACTTTAGTTACTAGCACTCTACTGTAAGGTAACAACAACACAATCCCTCTATTCCAGTTGCTTCACATTCTTCCTGGGGAACTATTCACAACAGAAGTTAGATGACGATGACGATGACGATGACGACGATGATGATGATGATGATGACGATGACGATGACGATGATGATGATGATGATGATGATGATGATGACGATGATGATGACGATGATGATGATGATGATGATGATGACTATGACGATGATGACGATGATGATGATGATGACGATGATGATGACGATGACGATGATGATGATGATGATGATGATGACGATGACGATGACGATGACGATGATGATGATGATGAAGAGGAGGAAAATGACAGTGATGATGATGATGATGATGACAGTGATGAAAATAATTATGAGTTTCATCAACCAGTCGAGTTTAGGATTGCCAGAGGACAGTGAGCACCCAGCGTTATCTGTCATGAGAACAAGACACATGTTGCCAAGATAATAAACCCACTCTGCACTCACTCTAGACGTAAATTCAAGGTCTCTTCACCCGTTACTACAAACACAGATAAGACTTTCCTCTGAGTCGCACAACACACTATTGGTAAGTACTATTATTGGTGCTTACATCTTGCATATTATGGAGAATTTTACAATGAAGTAGACAATAGGTTTAAAGTAATAATTACAGTTCGGCTTCTCTCCTGACACGTGTGAATACATTATGTTTGACGAGTGCACATAAAAATAATTATATGGGAACCCCCAGAGAAATGTCCATGCATTTGTATAACACACACACACACACACACACACACACACACACACACACACACACACACACACAAGAGGTGACCTGATTAGAAGGTTACTGGTAGAGAATGAATTACTCCCCAGTGATAGTCGTAGATAAGGATAGCAAAGTAGAAGGCTCTCTCCCCACCCTCCACTCCCTCCGTCTCGAGCCGTACAGCAAATAATGTCAGGAATGGGAACCTTGTGGGGTTGGCAGAAATACTCCACAAGGAAATTTTATAGGAAAGATAGAAAATAGGTGAAATTTGGCAGACTTGCCATCTGTAATGGGCAAAAATTATTCGTTAGTAAATATTGTAAGTCGAGGATTAGACGCAAGGTGTTTATCTAAGCGACGTTTGAAGCTGTCTACGGTGTTACAGTCAATTACGTTACGGGGAAGCCCATTCCATAAGTTGACGACCCGGTTAAAAAAGAAATTCTTTGATTCGTGCGAATTAAAAGATTTGCCTATGATTTTGCAGAGAGAGAGAGAGAGAGAGAGAGAGAGAGACAGAGAGAGAGAGAGAGAGAGAGAGAGAGAGAGAGAGAGAGAGAGCCAACCTAGCTACGACCCACACCCTATACCCCCTGTCAGTCACGGGTGTAATGGGACGTGTGACTGGCCTTCATCATCACCCTGGTTGGTTCACTCTCGCATAACGAACACAGCGGGTCCGACTATACTGTGCCTTGGCAAAATAAGCTATAATGCATAGTAATCTGGGCAATACGCTCGGGGTAAGATAGTGCTAATGGCGTGCTAAAGTGAGGTGGGATTGTGGAGTTGGGAGAAGAGCCCGGAAGTGCATGGGTGCTAATGTTACTTTTATTTATACATATATATACATATATATATATATATATATATATATATATATATATATATATATATATATATATATATATATATATATATATATATATATATATATATATATTTATATATATATATATATATATATATATATATATACATATATATATATATATATATATATATATATATATATATATATATAATATATATATATATATATATATATATGTATAATCTTATTTTTTTCACCGCGTTAGTGTAAATTTCCTAATGTTTTATTTTTGGATTTAGCATTTTCTGAATATCTGAATTATGAGTGATATTCCGGGTGCGCTGAAATCATAACTAAGCCACAATCTACCCATTCTCAATTCCGTCAAAAAAAATTTTTATTAACTGAGCCAAAATTTTGTCGAGTTTCAGTAGTACAGAACGGCTAACTTTCCATCAGTGAAGTCGAAAAATATTTTGCAGTGGACTGTAATAAGCCGTTAAGGGGGTGCGGGAATAGGGGGACAGGCTTGGGGGGTTGCGGGGGTTTTTTGGGTGGGTCGGGGGGGTTTTGGGGGTACGGGAAATAGGTTACAGGCTTTCTACCCACCCCAAACCTGTTCTCCTATTCCCGCACCCCCAGTCCCCCCCCCCCAAGCCTGTCCCCTACTCCGGCACCCCCTTAAGAGGATAGTATACTTTTGGTAGATTGGAGCACATTGATTCCTCCAAATTATGCCGGAAAACAGGACCTGGCTAACAAAAATAATGGTGGCCTGTTGCTTGAATAGCTTAAAGGAATCAGTTGCTCCAGATTTGCTAGCTGTGCCCTACCCCCTTTAAAGCGTGTGATAAAGATGACGATGAAGATTATATTATGAAGACAGTTTTGCAGCAGGTATAGTTAACGTTTATTTCAATAGTTTAGTGTTTCATGTACAAGTGAAAACAAATGAATATCCCTTTCAAGTTTTTCTTTTTCTTTGTAGTTTATAGTCGGTCTTCTTTTCTCTAATTAACTTACTCATTAACAAACAGCTATTTCACTCATTTACTCTCCTTCTGTCACTTATATTTCTTCAAATTTCCCTTTCCTGCATATTCATTCCATCCTATTTTCTCTTTCACTATTCACACATTATTTCCTATACATTATTTCCTATCAGTCACTTTTATTTCCTCAAATTCTAACCCACATATATTACTAATATTTAACCACGTCACACTAACAACATTCTATTACACATGAAGACCACAATAAGGATCATACATTAATCATATCATTACCGGCCAACACACTGGCGATTATAGAGAATGGAATAGTATCACCATTATTGTGTAGAGGATGGATATTAAGAACATAATTATGTAGGTAAAAATAAATGCTTCAAGTTGTATGCTTTCCCAGACTCCCAGCAACCACGAGTATCGCTGCTGTAGTCCTCTCAGGAAAGACAAAGGAGAGAGGAAAATGAGAAGGAACTGAACAATTCATGAAATAATAGAAGGGAAGTTGGCAGAGAGGCAGAGAGAGAGAGAGAGAGAGAGAGAGAGAGAGAGAGAGAGAGAGAGAGAGAGAGAGAGAGAGAGAGAGAGAGAGCTCTTACGTTCTCTACCCAGTCTTCTAACATAATTGCTGCCTCGCTTTGCATGGTAGAGGTCATTCATTTGCATATTGAAGACGTAATTAATCCTTGCCTATCCAACCTCTCGCTTTTCACAACAGAGACTGATTGCTTTTCGACATGACCCGCATTCCTCTCTTTCCCACCCCTCTTTCTCTCATCATGTAATTGTTTATGCTGTCTGGCTGTTAGTTGTATAATCTTCCCCTATTATAATGATTATTCTTTGCTATTGTCCCCCCCGCCACCCAACCTCAAGCGTCTCGTTTTCAAATTCAGCTCCAGTGAATACCTACTGTACCTTCCCTCACCCAGAATTCACGACGCAACTCTGCTGATCAACAAGTCAAATTAGGCCATATCGTCCCTCTTGGTTCCTGCTTCTGTTACTAAGTGTCGTCTCTGCTGAGTTGTTACCCTCGCCTCGCCTGCAGCACAAGCAATGAAGATGAAAGCTAAATTTGGAAGGGACGCTGAAGAATGTAAAGTGTGCAAGTTACAATAATCTAAGAACTACATGCTGTCAAATTATCAGTTTATGAGAACATGCTATGACGTCGTGGCATCGGAGAGTTATCTTGTGCCCTGGTTCACTGACAAAGAGGGACCCAGGCTGCTGCTTACTAATGGTGGCTGGGATCTTCGGGTATACGCTATCACTCTGCCTCTCCCATCTTCCTCTCAACTATACCTTTCCAAAATAGGATAATTTTTCTCTAACCATTCATCTTCACGTCTCGCACCATCCTGCTCTCACCATATTCACTAACACCTTCTCCCAACATTCTCACCCCTACTACTCATTCTCTAGCCTCCCTCTCCCCTGTAGGACTCACTCCTAACCTCGCCTCCCCCCTCCCCTGCAGGACTCATTCCTAACTTCGCCTCCCTCTCCCCTACAGGGCTCACTCCTAACCTCGACTCCATCTCCCCTACAGGGCTCACTCCTAACATCGACTCCCTCTCCCCTACAGGGCTCACTCCTAACCTTGACTCCCCCTCCCCTGTAGCGCTCGCTCCTCGGCATAAACAGCTCATACATCAGACAGCAGGTGACTACCGGGGCACTTTGGGGGAAATTGCTGTGAGATATTTAATCAGGCTGGGAGGAATATATCCCCGAGAGCCGTAATATGACTGGAGCTCCCAGGAGATTGCCCAGAGATCTTTATGTTCATTCAGACCGACCTCTTGTGGTGGCGTGCAGGCGGTCGGTTGTGTGCAGTGATTATTCTTGGGGAGGAGGTTCGGTTATCTCGTTTTCTCTCGTGCCTTGAAATCCTCAGCAGCCTCCACCTCTTTGTGGGTTATGGTGAGGAAAGGGATGAGGCTGGTAAACCCCTTAACAACACTATGTAGGATGTCTAAAGGATCGAATTGAGGAGTGAGGTGCTAAGGTGTTGCTGTTGGCCTACGTATCTTTTTCCATTCTTGTGTCCAGGTTTTCTAGAGTGTCAGTAATCGATCTCTCTATAAGTGTGAGGTTAGGGCGAGACAAATCGGGACTGAGTATATATGCTGAATGAGGAGAGGAAATGGACAGGCAGGACATGGCAGGA
>JAWQEG010005890.1:0-25168 GCA_033782935.1 Petrolisthes cinctipes | reverse complement strand
CAGACCACCATTAGTTTTGTTAACCAGGTCCTATGTCCTGGCATACTGTGGAGTAATCAAGGAACTCTAATGTATGTGCACTCGTAATCCAAAATATGTATCCAGGCTTACTTCAAATAGCTTGATCGAGTATTAAGCGAACTCAAGTAAATATGAAACAGGATAAGCGTGTAATTGGTTCACTAGTATGTCAAATTATTCGAAACTTCAACAAGACCAGGATACAAATTTTGAATTGCGAGTGTATCGGTACCAAAAGTGTATCACCCTCATAATTAAGGCCCCTGTGATCGTGTATGAGAGAGAGTTGGTGGCTTCTGATTCCTCCTGACTATGCCACGAAACATGCTTCTTCGATATATATATGTGCATGGTGTTTTGTGGCAATGTTTGAAGGACTCGCTAACCTCCAATTTTCTGACTATATCACATACAGGGTCCCTTAATCACGGAAGTATGTAGTCTATGCTCCCAGTGACCTTGTTTATAAATACGTCTCTAACCAACTTGTCCACTTAAGGGAGGAAGTTTTGTGTTGGTAATTCTGGAACAACTGAATCCGCCAAACTATTCCAAGCAACAGAAGACCATTGTTTTATGCTCTTCTGGTCCTGTTTCCTAGCATACTTTGGAGGAATCAAGGCACTCCAATGTACCAAAAAAGAATTACCACCTTAAGGGGAGAGTATACTTTTAGTACATTTAGAGTGACTTGCTTCCTCCAAAATATGCTATGCAACAAATAGGACCAGATTAACAACTATAATGGTGGACTGTTTGTTTGTTGCTGGGAATAGTTTGGAGGAATCACAAGCTCCCAATATGCCATAAACTGTACCCTCCCCTTAATTAACCACTATCATTATTTTCATCTGTGTATGTCGTCAGTAAAACCACCTCTGATGTCTGAACTTGAAAACATCTGTGTCGAATTTGCCGTCAGTAAAAGAATACATTTGGCCCATAAGCTTTGAGAGGATTAAGGAGGAAATTCGGTGTTGGTAAATTTGGAGCAACTGAATCCTCCAAACTATTCCAAGCAACAGAACACCATTGTTTTATGCTCTTCTGGTCCTGTTTCCTAGCATAATTTGGAGGAATCAAGGCACTCCAATGTACCAAAAAAGAATTACCACCTTTAGGGGAGATTCTCATGCTGGTAAATTGGAAGGCTACTGATTCCTCCTAACTATACCAGAGAACAGACAGACTCCCTCAGTGGTACTAATAGGGAGTGTGTTGTTGTGTTTCGTGGCATAGTTTGGAGGAGTTGAATTTAGACCTTCCAATTCACCAATAAAAGAATATTCCCTTTTCACCTTCCTCCCTACATCTCCTCCCCATCTTGCCTCTTTCACATCCACTCCTTTTCTCCTTCCCGTCCACTCCTTTTCTCCTTCCCGTCCACTCCTTTTCTCCTTCCCGTCCACTCCTTTTCTCCTTCCCGTCCACTCCTTTTCTCCTTCCCGTCCACTTCTTTTCTCCTTCCCGTCCACTCCTTTTCTCCTTCCCGTCCACTCCTTTTCTCCTTCCCGTCCACTTCTTTTTTCCTTCCCGTCCACTCCTTTCCTCCTTCCCGTCCACTCCTTTTCTCCTTCCCGTCCACTCCATTTCTCCTTCCCGTCCCTACCATAACGTGTTTTTCCTTCCATTTCTCCTTCCCGTCCCTTCCATACCGTGTTCTTCCTTCCGTTTTTCCCTCCCTGCCTTTATCCATCCCCAAGTCTCATCCTTCCCTTTCTTTCCATACCGTGTTTTTCCTTCCATTTTTTCACTCCCTGCCTTTATCCATCCCTAAATCTCCTCCTTTCCATCCCGTCTATTACTCTCCTTCGCCCCCCATCTTTCTTCTTCAATCCTCCTGCATCTTCATCCTTTCCTACCCTCCTGCTTCTCATCTCTCCTTATCCATTCTTTCCTACCCTCATTTTCCCTTCGCGCAATCCTCTCCATTTCATCCCGTCTTTTACCCTCCCTCTCCTCACCTATCCTCCTCCATTCTCTACCTTTATCATCCCTTCCTACCCTCCTTCACCTCATCTTTCCTCCTCCATTCTCTCCCTTCCTCATTCCTTCCTTCCCTCTATCCCTTTCATCTCTCCTCCATTCTCTCCCTTCCTCATCACTTCCTTCCCTCTATCCCTTTCATCTCTCCTCCATTCTCTCTCTCCCTTGTTCCTTCCTTCCCTCTATCCCTTTCATCTCTCCTCCCTTCCTCGTCCCTTCCTACCATGCGTTCCTTTCATCTCTCCTGCATTGTCTCCCTTCCTCGTCCCTTCCTACCCTGCGTTCCTTTCATCTCTCCTGCATTGTCTCCCTTCCTCGTCCCTTCCTACCCTGCGTTCCTTTCATCTTTCCTCTCTGTCTTATTTGTTCCATGCTATACTATTCCCTCCGTCCCAGACCCACTTTATATACCTCCGTCACCATGCAGCTAGCTCACTTTCCACTCCGCCCTTCATGTTTCCTTCCCCATCGCCTTGGCCTGTTAGCAGCTGCCGCACATTTTATTGGCTGTGTAATACTCTAGTTGTGAAAAAGAGTTGACAGTTCAATCAAGGATACGGTGTTGCCTGTCTCTCCGCATCCCCAGTTTTTACCCACCGACACTTGAGGGCGCTGGTAATTACTGAGAGAGTGTTGTTGCTGGCGTTACCGTGGGGGGAATATGGCAGGGCTGGAACACACTTTCCCAGGCCCCCAGCTTCTTACCATGGTAAATTACCCCTCGTGTTTTGCGTGTTACCCGGCCATTACGAGCACTTGTGGTAAGAAGAGTCAAGCCGGGAAGGTGAGGATAGTGTTGGTGTTGGTGATAATAATAATAACCAAATTGTCATCATATATTGCAAGTGTAATTTTTGGTAATATTAAGAATGTATATTTGCTCATTATCACATGTTAATATTGCATCAACGTTGTAGTCTTGTTGGTAGTTATGTGTCATTTACCGTACTTATTTATCTTGTTGGTAGTTATGTGTCATTTACCGTACTAATTTATCTTGTTAATTAATATTCATCAGACGTTTGCAACAACTTGGGTCACAGAGATTTTAATGAAGTTTTTGCAACTCTTGCCAGTTAAATTGCAAGTAATATTTTACTACAGCTGACACCAGCTAATTTGGCATGTCACAGGAAATCTCAGGCAGACTAATTAAGACTGTAAAGAGTAGTCAGCCCATGTGTGGTAGATACCGGTACCTTGTGAAAAAAAACATCAGTCTGATTGTAGTCACCAATTATTATACGTACCGGTAGGCTGCTTTCACTTCTTATCCTTCAGTAACTCTTAAAACATATTATTGTAAAGGTTTTTGTATATCGTTTTTTAATAGAAAAAAAAAAAAAATAGGAAGCTGCAGTGGACCTTTTGGCTCTGTTGTGGTCTGTTTATATATTTGAACATTTGCTGAAATAACAAAGGACTCCTTGATACTTAGCATCTGAATGGTGCAGTAAGCCAAAGTGATGAGGTTTGTAAAGATGATGTTAAGCAAGTCTGCCCAGCGCTCAGAATAAAAGAAAGCCGAGATAAGGATGGGAGTAAAGTGGTTTGGGTAAAGTAGCAGAGATAAAACAGTATATGAGGAATACAATGATAACAAAGCAGTGGTCGGCAAGTCACTCAGTCATGTTTGGCTAAACTTCCACTAACGTGAATCTCTTCCAACATAGCATCCCATCACTCCTCCCAAACCACCATTAATTAAGGACCCTGTGAACATGTATGAGATCTGGTGGCTTCTGATTCCTCCTGACTATGCCACGAAACAAACAAGCTCCTTCCATATAGGTGTACGTGTATGAGATCTGGTGGCTTCTGATTCCTCCTGACTATGCCACGAAACAAACAAGCTCCTTCCATATAGGTGAACGTGTATGAGATCTGGTGGCTTCTGATTCCTCCTGACTATGCCACGAAACAAACGACCTCCTTCCATATAGGTGTGTATGTTTCATGGCAATGTTTGAAGGACTCACTAACCTCCAATTTTCTGACTATAAACATCACGTGAGTTCTCAACATTTTCTCAATCACCACCACGAACCATTTCAGTTGTTAGAGATTCATAATGTGTGTCGGATCAGGACATAATTATTGACCCGAATATGTGGGATAATTGCCACATTAACTTCGTAATTGTATATTAACTTCGTGCCAGCATATCGAATATTTTGTAAAATCTCTTGAGGGTTGAGGCCGAAAAAAAAGCCATTTCTTGTGGTCACGTCTTCATTGTGTACACGAGATATTGTATCAAATTTCATCCCCGAGGTTTACACTAATTTTATAACTTTATCTTAAATACAGTTAGATTTTTACTACTGGAATTTGGCAGACCCGTTAGTCCCTCACTTACTTACCTTACCATATGGTGCTAAAACATAATATTATTAGATTTTAGAAGGTAGTACAGTATTGGTGAATCTGGAGTAACTTTTTTCCTCTTAAGGTGGTATATAATTCTTTTTTGGTACATTGGAGTGCCTTGATTCCTCCAAAGTATGCATAGTATGAAACAGGACCAGAAGAGTAAAAATAATAGTGATCTGTTGCTTGGAATAGTTTGGAGGATTCAGCTGCTCCAGATTTACCAACACAGAACTTCCCACCTTAAGTATTCCAAGCAACAGGCCACCATTATTTTTGCTAAGCTGGTCCTGTTTCCTGTCATATTTTTGGACGAATCAAGGCACTTTTAATGTACCAAAAGTATACTCTCACCTTAAGGGACCCTGTGTTGTTGTCGTCAGAAAATTGGATATAAACGAGTACTTTAAATATTGCCACGAAACACCACCAATATAGGGAAGGAGGTTGTTTCGTGGCATGGTGAGGAGGAATCAGAAGTCTCTAATTTTCATACACGATCACAGGGTCCCTTAATTGAGAACAGATCATAGTACCGGTGTGTAATTTGCAAGGGATGATATTAGATTTTGCCTCGTACATTAATTTGTTATAAACCATTTCTTAATCTTATAAATAGACCTGAGTTTGTTTCTCTAGGACTCGAATCATTTCTTAATCTTATAAATAGACCCGAGTTTGTTTCTCTAGGACTCGAATCATTTATGCAGCCCCTGACCATGTACCGCCATGACCTAATTAAGGATTTTTTTAGCCTTTTAAGATCTGTAGTTTCCCTGTGGAGTGTAAAATCGTCAGTCGGTAGCCACAATAATATCAATAAAACACTGTTCCTTCCTTATACTTGAGGAGATATTTTAACTCATCACAGTTGCCTTTGTGTATTTTGGGTGTATGTTTTGTGTATGTTTTGTGTGGGAGGCCCGCACAAAAATAAATTCTAGCAGTTTACTTAGCTACACCATATTATGTGCCAGGAATCACTAAGTCAACCTGTTCAAAAAAGCATATGGTCCATCGGCTATTTGACTGCTCATTACAGGTATACATTTGGAACTGTTGTGCTGGTGTATAGAAATAACTTGTTACATATTATAATGTTTAGGTGCCTAGGAATCCATATAACATAGTTTACTAGTCATTCCGTGTTATTTATCAACGTTTTGTAATCTAAGTTGTAAACCTTATTAACATGTGCTTTATTTTTTTTTCTTTTAGGCGTACGAGTTGTCAACACTGACGGGGACACAGGTGATGCTACTGGTGGCGAGTGAGACGGGTCATGTGTACACCTTTGCTACTAGGAAACTACAGCCTATGATCACCTCAGAGGCAGGCAAGGCGTTGATCCAAACTTGTCTCAACAGCCCTGATCCTCCCCAGGCACAACACCACCACGACCAACGCATGTCAGCCACAGGGTTCGAGGAGACGGAGCTCACCTACGCCGTGGCTGAGGATGAACACAAGGTACGACAGATGATGTACTCCACGCCCATCAACCATATGCACCAGGGCTCTGTACCCTCACCCTCACACCACGCCGCAGCCGCAGCCGCCGCCGCCGCTGCAGCCCTTCAGACACACCACCATCAGCCTCAATACCACCACCCACACCCACATGCCCCACCCACACCACACCTTACACCCACATCTACCCACCCAATGAATCATCACCACCCTGGCAGTGACCACCAGGTGGGTTTGCATCAACACTCACACTTAGTGGCTCCACAAACACCACTACCTTCACACTCACCCTTACCCCCACACTCACCTATGGGTGCATCCTCACCCACTTCACCCTACCCTGCCCTTCACCACCACCCACATCACCACATCCCCGCCCACTCAAGGTAGGGGCGCGCCTACAGCCCTCGCCCACACCCTACCGCCGCCTACAACTATACATTCTAGCTTGTACACAAACACCCACATCCTCAGCCCATCCTTTCCATCGTAGCGAATGTGGTTGAGGACGACGTGGGCGGCGGCGGCGGCGGCGGCGGCTGGCGGCAAACGGCTGGGGGCGGGATGGAGCCTTCCCTTCCCCCTCCACGCCTTGCCGCGCTGGATGATCTCAGTGTGACTCGTGTGCCATACGTGTACAAGGTGGGGCCGCCCTGCCACTAACACCACTACTACTACTACTACTACCACTTTGACCTTACCAATATATACCCCTCCATGACCCCTGGTGCCATAGTGACTCCCACATCAGTGCCATAGTGCCTCCCACAACTCCCCCCCACCAGTGCCATAGTGCCTAACCCCACTCCTGCCCACCAGTGCCATAGTGCCTAACCCCACTCCTCCCCATTAGTGAGTGCCTTAGTGCCTAACCCCACTCCTCCCCATCAGTGCCTCATTATAATTATACTGTATAGAAGCAGTGCCTCAGTAGTAGTGGCGACAACAGACGGCGGGGCGACCTCACCACACAACCTGCCCCCGGGGTTGTTGTTCCTCCATGTGTACTTAGTGAACCAGCCCACTTTCCGCCCCTCTCTCTCACTCACACACACACACATACATCATCCACTCACCAACCTGCCCCTCACCTCACTGTGGGGGGGCGCGGGTTGGTGTAGGGGGAGGAGGAGGGGCGGCCAGGTAAGGTGCGGGAGGGCAGGTCAACTTGTGATACCCCGTGGCTGACTGACGCAACATTGTGATGATGAATATTTGTGTAGATGGATGGTCAGCCGTCACTTTGTTTGCATCTTGTTATTGTTGTTGTTGTGGTTGTAGTTAATGTTGTAGTTGTGTTGCTCCCTCACACACTTTTAGACAAACACACACACACTATACATTTTGCACGCGCACACATTTTGCACGTGTACACATTTGCATACATTTTACACACACACACACACCATACATTTTGCACGCGCACACATTTGCACACATTTTGCACGTGTACACATTTGCATACATTTTACACACACACACACACACACACACACACACACACACACACACACACAGATGGAGTAGCAGGTAAAACTAACGACCAGTGATAACAAGTGGAGTAGAGAGAAAAAAAGGAAGGTGCCAGTGAAGGCAACTTTACTAGTATAATTATTATGTACTTTCAATAATTTTGTGTAATTTTAATATTACCCGAGTTATATATATAATTATTATTATTATTATTATTATTTTGTACAATGAGTTGGTTTTGCCAGGTTTAGTGAAATTAATTAAGGGGGCAATACACTTTTGGTACATTGGAGTTTATCGATTCCTCCAAAGTGTGTCAAGGAAACAACACCACCAGATGAACAAACATAATGGTAACCTGTTGTTGTTGTTGCTTGTGATAGTTTTGGAGGAATCAGTCACTCCAGACATACCACCAACACTGTGTACAATCCCTCTTTGGTACCCGGTGTTAGTAAAGTTTCATCCGGTGTTAGTAACGTCCCTAATCATCCGGTTTTAGTGTTAGTAACGTCCCTAATCATCCGGTTTTAGTGTTAGTAACGTCCCGAATCATCCGGTGTTAGTAAGGTCCCGAATCATCCGGTGTTAGTAAGGTCCCGAATCATCCGGTTTTAGTGTTAGTAACGTCCCGAATCATCCGGTGTTAGTAAAGTTTCATCCGGTGTTAGTAAGGTCCCGAATCATCCGGTGTTAGTAACGTCCCGAATCATCCGGTGTTAGTAAGGTCCCGAATCATCCGGTGTTAGTAAGGTCCCGAATCATCCGGTGTTAGTAAGGTCCCGAATCATCCGGTGTTAGTAAGGTCCCGAATCATCCGGTGTTAGTAAGGTCCCGAATCATCCGGTGTTAGTAAGGTCCCGAATCATCCGGTGTTAGTAACGTCCCGAATCATCCGGTGCTGCGATTTGGGGTTCAGTAAATAATAATTAATAACATGTAGTGAACTAATTACTGTGTTGTGTGTAGGGAACTTAAATGGATGGCAATTGACCAGCCTTTATTATTATTATTATTGTCTCTGGCGGCGATAGGTCAGTCAGTAGGCAAGGGCAGGTCAAGGGTCAGTAGGGGAGGTCAGGTCAGGGCTGAAACAAGATTATTTTTATTTTTATTTTTATCTTTTTATTTTTTTTTATTCCCTGATTTCACTGATTGACAAAAGAGTCGAGGAAAAGATTCGGGTGTGAATCAAGAGTACTTACTAAATAGAGTACAACATTTTAAGTACATTTGAGCCACTTTGGGTACATTTGAGCGCCTTGATTCCTCCAAAGTATACCGGTGTATATGCCAGGAAACAGGACCAGAGGAAAAAAAAAAAAAAATACTGGTGGTAGCCTGTTGTTGCTAGGAATAGTTTTTTGGACTTTGGAGGATAGTCAGTGAATCCAGATTTACCACCAACTCTGTACTTACACTCCTTTAAAGTGGTAATTCTTTTTTGGTACATTGGAGTGCCTCGATTCCTCCAAAGTATGCTAGGAAACAGGACCAGAGGGGCAAAGATAATGGTGTTCTGTTGCTTGGAATAGTTTGGAGGATTCAGTTACTCCAGAATTACCAACACAAAACTTTCCCCTTTTAATAGGGCCCTGTGATGTAGTCAGAAAATTGGAGATAAAAAGAGTCCTTCAAATATTACCTCGGGACATCATCTATATGGAAGGAGTTTGTTTCGAGGCGCAGATAGGATAACTCAGAAGTCACCAGGTCTCATATACACGATCACAGGGACCCTTAATGTTTACGTTTTTGTGCGTCTTGATTCCCTGAGTGACGACCCTAAACTGTTGTTGGATGTTTGTATTATGTCCGACGTCCCCTTTACAACAACAACAACAACCAACACTATACCCCCTCCCCCAACTACAACTACCACCACCACCACCACCACTACTATACCCCCTCCCAGCCACCTCATCCTCCCCCCTCCCTGCTGTTTGGGGAGGGGGCGAGAGAGAGAGGGAGAGAGAGTAAATACTGGGAGGGGAAAGGGGAAGGAAGAGGTTAAAGAATATATAGGTACCCGGTATATAATTGTCTAATATATTATAATTATGGTATGCTACGTGCACCCACCCTCACAATAATCCCTTTCCCATCCATCTCCAGAAGGGTCTCGACGCCCCTTCGATCCCGAGTCAATCTTCCTCCAAGCTTGCTATCTCTCCCCCATTCTGTGTCCCATATTCTTTGGCAGTATTTAACCCCAAGCTGTTCCGCTGCCACTAATCTTATACTGTAATCATTTCATTCAGTGTGTCAGTCAGTCAACCCCCTTCCGTCCCTTCTGTGTGTCATACGGTTGTAGGCAAGAACATTGGTGGTATTACGATGGCTGGCTCTGTAGTATGCCTATATGGAGTCATTGTACCGGTACCCCACACCATCGTCAACACCACGGATATTCTTGCCTACGGCCCATAGTGTCAAGCGGTGGGTGGTGCATGGGTCGACTAGAGGCGCCCCGAGTTAGCGTTAGGTTAGTATGTATGTAACCAAAGTTAGGTGTGGCGGGTGCTCCTGTCCCAACCCTTCCCCAACCTTCCCCCAACACTCCCCAACACTTTTCTACCGTCCAATCCCCCAGTCAATTCCTTCAGGTCACTATATAATATCAGCATTTAAGGAATGAGTATACTTTTGGTACATTAGAGTGCCTTGATTCATCCAAAGTATGCCAGGAAACAGGACCAGATTATCAACAAAAATAATGGTGGACTGTTGCTGAGAAGAGTTTGGAGGAATCATTATCTCCACAAATGCTAAGACTGTACCCTCCCTTTAGCATCTAACCTGCATTCAACAACTAAGGGAACCAAGTATCCAAACATTTCCCTGTGGATTTTTTTAGGTATTTCTACAAACAACAGTATATACACTAAGTAGCCCGAGGGTTAGATTATATTTATATAGTATTATACACCTTCTGTACATTATAATAGATATACGGTACTCTAGGTAACTCATTATGTTGTAGCTCCATGTAATACTGAGTTCAAAATAATACTGTACAGACGGCTACAGGAATTTTTACACAGTCTATAATTATGGAAAGAGAGGTCATTATTGTGGAAGTACTGCAATGAATGGTCAACCAAGTGACTCGCTGATTGCAAAACAACAAACAAACCTAATAATAATAATGTTGTATTTCAATTACATAGCCTTACATTTTCTATAATCTGTTGTAAACCCTGGAAAATGGCCAATATTATACGTGGGGCCCAGGGTTATGTCCTTCTGATGAACCTTTATATAGATGACCTGAGGGGGTTCCTTCTTAGTTACTCTGATCAGGTGTCCAATCACTTCTTATGGCGCATTGATGGTGTTGTGGTTGATTAGACGTTGTTGGTGGTGCTGTTGTGTTGGTGATGATGAGACGTTGGTGGTGCTGTGGTGTTGGTGATGATTAGACGTTGATGGTGGTGTGATGGTGATGATTAGACGTTGTTGGTGGTGTTGTTGTTGTGTTGGGGATTATGGTGTTAAGACGTTGGTGGTGTTGGTGGTGGAGAAGTTGTGGGTGGTATTGTGTTGGTGATGATTAGACGTTGGTGGTGTTGCTGTGTTGGTGTTGATGATGAGGCGATCGATGGTGGTGATGGTGTTGGTGTGTTGTGTTGTTAGTTTCGAATGTATGATGTGCCAAAAATAATAATACTTACTAATAATATATTTCTCTTTTTGTGTTGTACATGTTTGTTTGTTATTAATCCACAACGACGACGACGACGAGTGATAAGTTTGATATATATAATTAATATCTTGTTGTGTAGTGATGGTGTGTGTGTGTGTGTGTGTGTGTGTGTGTGTGTGTGTGTGTGTGTGTGTGTGTGTGCCAATGATTAATATATAAAATTTTCCCCGAATAAGGACAGCTACCAAACACAAGTTCTTTCATAACCAAACGTAAACACAACACGTATATAGGGAACCTTGAGAATATGGTGTTGTTATTGTTTTAGTGGGCAGTCAGTCTTAAGGGGAGATTCTTTTGTTGGTGAATTGGAAGGTCTCTGATTCCTCCAAACTATGCCATGAAACACATCCCTAATTAGTACTTTTGTTGGTGAATTGTAAGGTATCTGATTCCTCCAAACTATGCCATGAAACAGATCCCATATTAGTACTTCTGTTGGTGAATTGGAAGGTCTCTGATTCCTCCAAACTATGCCATGAAACAGATCCCATATTAGTACTTCTGTTGGTGAATTGGAAGGCCTCTGATTCCTCCAAACTATGCCATGAAACAGATCCCCTATTAGTACTTCTGTTGGTGAATTGGAAGGTCTCTGATTCCCCCAAACTATGCCATGAAACAAATCCCCTATTAGTCCCACTGAGGGCGTCTGTTTTCTGACATAATTATGAGGAATCACAGACCTTCCAATTCACCAACAAAAAATAATATATCTCCCCTTAATTAATAGTGTTCACAGGAGAGGTAGACCTGCTAATAGTATATCCCCAGTTTGTTGTATAAAGTCAGTTCTGTCCCTCTCACTCGTCATCAACAACAAACTGTAAAATAATTATAAGGAAGATATCTTGTGTTGATACTGTAACGACATGTATATTTTTTATGTATTATTATGCTGAACTATAGTACACTTACGGTCTAAAAGTCTTGCATCATCTCCAAATGAATGAATGAATGAAACGGCCTCGAATAATAATAATAATAATAATAATAATAATAATAATAATAATGATAATGTGTAACTATAACTTTTTTTGTTGGTTCATAAGATTCATTCAAGTGGCTCTATTTCATTCATTCACACGTTGCAGGATTTTTAAACTTTGACTGTACAATGTTGCCCCGTCTCATTCACATCACCTCAAAAGTACACGAGCAACAAGGAGACGGAACATTAAAGACTGACTGTACACCTCTATACCTGATGATCACAGATTGGTCACTCATTATCCTCACCACCAGTCAGTCAGTCAGTCAGTCACCCAGTCGTACTTAATTAAAGGGGTTAATACAATGTTAGTAAGTCTGGAGCAAATGATTCCTCCAAACTATTCCAAGCAACAGAACACCATTATTTTTTTTTTTTTTTTATTCTGGTCCTGTTTCGTGGCATACTTTACTTTCATAACCCATAATAACTAACTTAATTTCCATACGGCCCCTCCCCTTGAGAAATATTTAACGAGCCTTGTATAGCGAGGATAGGATTAGCAATCTTTTTTTTTTTTTTTTTTTTTTTTTTTTTTTTTTTTTTTTTTTTTTTTACGAGTTAATTAATGCATTCATAATATAATACTTTAATTGTTTTTGGAGAGGTGATGTGTGTGTGTGTGTGTGTGTGTGTGTGTGTGTGTGTGTGTGTGTGTGTGTGTGTGTGTGTGTGTGTGTGTGTGATATACCCCTAATGATAAACTCCTCTCACATGTTTAATTAACCCATTTTTTAATCCACTCACAAGCCTGCCTCTCCAGGGTCAAAATAGATAATTGTGCCATAATTCAGTAACCGCCTTAGATAGTTCAGTGTTGGGGTGGAGAAGTAAGTGTGTTTGTTTGTTTGTGTATGTGTTATTATTATTATTATTATTATTATTATTATTTTTTTTTTTTTTTTTTTTTTTTTTTTTTTTAGGGTATTTTTTATTATTGTTTTTATAGCTGTTGATAATTTTAACGACCTGTGTGTGTGTCATTCAAGTGTGGACATCTTGTATGTGGAGCATCATTTTCTCCCCCCCCCCCCTCCTCCACCCACTCCACCCACTTACCCTTATCCCCCTCCCTCTCCCACCCACTTACCCTTTCCCTTCTTACCCTTATCCCCCTCCCACACACTCCACTTACTTACCCTTTCCCTCCGTCCCTCTTTCCCTCCCACACACTCCCTCTTTCCCTTGTTCCAGTTCCTTTCCCCCGTCCCATCATCCTTCCATCTTTCTCTTCCTTCCCCCTCCCTCCTTTCTCCCCTCCCACCCACTTCCCCTTTCCCTCCTTCCATCCCACTCACTCCCTCCTTTGTCTCCCCCCTCCCTCAACCCACCTACTGACCCCGGTACTAACTAACTAACCCCTTCACTCCCCAATTCATCACCTACCCACCTACCTACCTACTGACTGAAACCACCCTGCCCGTCCCACACCGAGCACAAAACCTGTACATAGACTCCGTGTTGTTGATTAACTGTGTAGTGCAATAGATAACTTATTGTACGCTAGAGTCCTCCTTTCCTTCCTGTACATACATATCTTTGTTTTATTAATACTTGTACAAACATTACCCAGGATCAACCAACCAACCAACCCCCCGTGAGGATAATTCTCTTTTTTTTTTCCTTCTTTTTTTTATTATTATTATTATTATTATTATTATTATTATTATTATTATTA
Organism: Petrolisthes cinctipes; assembly: GCA_033782935.1. Lineage (NCBI taxonomy): Eukaryota > Metazoa > Arthropoda > Malacostraca > Decapoda > Porcellanidae > Petrolisthes > Petrolisthes cinctipes. The sequence goes on along the minus strand of JAWQEG010005890.1, from coordinate 11,473 downwards.
TTATTTCTCCTAGTAAAATCTTAATGTACTTAATCCTTTAGTTTGTCTTTTTTGACCTGAGTTTATATATATATATATATATATATATTTTTGTTTAATTTTAAGTCTCCTATGTTTTTGTTTGGTTTGAAATTATGTGGTATGATTTGCACACGATAATGTTTGCTATAGTTTCATGCAGCTTGGATATAGAAAAAGATACATATATATATTATGTGGTTATACTTTATTGCACAAGTCGATAATATATACAAAGATACACATACTATTATACCCTATTAGTTGGATGGAAAATGACGTATGTGTGTGTATGATGCTACCTTTCACACACACTGAGAAAATACAATAATTATGATGATGTGATAACAGTTGCCAATAATTCTACCCCAGACACAGTACAACAAGAGGGACGTAGTGAAATAGCCTATATAGTACGGTAGCATAGAGTTCAGAATAATGTGTGTGGTTTGTAGAGAATGGTAGTGTAATATGGTTGATAAAGATACCGTAGTGAGTAGGTGGGTAATTGATAAAGTTTAGAATGGTAACAGTAGAGTAGTGAATGAGGTTATTATTGTTGTTGTTTGTTGTTGCATTGTGTGTGTAGTGTTAGTGTTTATGTGTGTTGGTGTTGTTGTTGTTGTTGTGCATGTGTGTGTTCTGTTCTGTTTGCTATTTGTCTGTCTGTGTGTGTGTGTGTGTTCTTTCCCTCTGTATGGTGTGTTTTTTTGCACATGTCTATTTTGATTTTACAACTGTTTCTCATTGCTTTGAAAAAATTTAGGATTTCAAGTGAAGTACTGTTGAGAGAGAGAGAGAGAGAGAGAGAGAGAGAGAGAGAGAGAGAGAGAGAGAGAGAGAGAGAGAGAGAGAGAGAGAGAGAGAGAGAGAGAAATTAATGTGTAGGTGTAAACAAAGTATAGCATGAAAATTTATAGACAAGTTTGCATACTAGACTATTAATTAATTATGAGATTATATTCAGGTGTATATAATGATATCTAGAAAATGAAATAAATGTATAATAATGATAAACTAACATACCACAGGCATTATTGCAAAGTAATGATTTTTATAGATAAACAAATATGCAGAGAAAACTAAACAAACAAAAAAATAAAAAAATAAAATTAATGTCCCTATATATGAAACCAAAATACAAACCTTACCAGACATATAAAAAAAAAAGATTATATCAATTTATTACGACTGGTAGAAAATAACTGGATATAAAAAAAAAAGGAGAGTTGAAAGATTGCAGAAAAGAGGAATATTATGAGAGTTGAAGATACAGAAAAGAGGAATATTATGAGAGTTGAAAGATTACAGAAAAGAGGAATATTATGAGAGTTGAAGATACAGAAAAGAGGAATATTATGAGAGTTGAAGATACAGAAAAGAGGAATATTATGAGAGTCAAATAATGAACAGATGATGGAGAGGATTAAGGGACCATGACTGTAATGTAGTCAGAAAATTGGAGGTAAACGAGTCCTTCAAATATTGCCATGAAACACCACCGAGCTATATGGCAGGAGCTTGTTTCGTGGAATAGTCAGGAGGAATCAGAAGCCTCAAATTCTCATACACTATCACAGGGTCCTTTAAGTTCAGGAGAGGAGATAAAAATGAAGACTAGTTGAGAGAGAAAAAAAAATGGGAATGGAGAAAAATAATAAGATGAGAATGTATGTCTCCACGTGTGTATTGAAACCATGAAAGCAATCTGAGACAAAAAAAAAAAAAAAAAAAAAACTACTGTATTGGAGATGACATGAAGTTAACACATTATTGGCTTTCAGTATTGCTTTGATAATAATATAACGCTGGTAAAATGTGCAATAAATGTGATTACACTCAAGGTTTAAAGGGTAAATAAAGGTTAAAGAAAGATAACACTAACTAGAAAGATAATTTTATTGTTTATTGTAAATACTAAAATCGCTATACAAGAAATGTCATCTCATAAAACCAGTATGGAAATATGTAATATAAACAGACACTGAAGCTCAAAGATAAGAAAAAAAATATATTAAAAATTAAGTTTGGCTTCAATAAAATGAAAAAGAATCCCACACGTGTAGAGAATAATGAAAAAAAAAAAACACAGATAATAACAACAAAAGTCCTGATACCATTGACGTAAACACTTCCACTCCCACTCCCTTACCCAATAGCACTGAAGTCATAGTATATATATTTATGTCTTTCCTAACGAGAGAGAGAGTGAGAGCGAGTGAGAGCGGAGGCGGGGAATATATTATGGCAGTGAGTCATTGGTGTGGTGTAATCATTCCTAGCTGCTCGGGTCAGATGTGAATAGAAAGGCCTTCGTCATATATAAATAAAGTGTCATAGAAATCAAACCACCTCATCCAAATTGGTACTGAATTGGTATCATGGGAACTGATGGTGTGAAATGAAAAAAGTGCTGTTTATTTATCTACTAGAATAGCTACTACCTCCAGTCAGCTAGCCAGAAGACAGTTTGTATCACCAGTCTCCTCCCTACCTCCAGTCAGCTAGCCAGAACACAGTCAGTGCCACCATTCAGTCTCCTCCCTATCTCCAGTCAGCTAGCCAGAAGACAGTCAGTGCCACCATTCAGTCTCCTCCCTATCTCCAGTCAGCTAGCCAGAAGACAGTCGGTGCCACCATTCAGTCTCCTCCCTATCTCCAGTCAGCTAGCCAGAAGACAGTCAGTGCCACCATTCAGTCTCCTCCCTATCTCCAGTCAGCTAGCCAGAAGACAGCCTGTGCCACCATTCAGTCTCCTCCCTATCTCCAGTCAGCTAGCCAGGAGACAGTTAGTATCACCAGTCTCCTCCCTACCTCCAGTCAGTTAGCCAGAAGACAGTCTGTGCCACCATTCAGTCTCCTCCCTACCTCCAGTCAGCTAGCCAGAAGACAGTTAGTGCCACCATTCAGTCTCCTCCCTACCTACCTACCCAGCCCCTCACTTTCTGTCCAGTTCTTCCTCAGTTAAGGACCCTGTGATCATGTATGAAAACTGGAGGCTTCTGATTCCACCTAAGCATGCCACGAAACACGCTCCTTCCATATAGGTGGCGAATCGTGGCAATATTTGAAGGACTCATTTACCTCCAATTTTCTGACTACATCACAGGGTCCCTCAAATAGTCCCTGTGTTTACTACTTGGATGTACCCTTCTCTCATTACTAAATCGGTATTATTATTACCCTTGTGCCTCATCGGTGTCCCATTCTACTCTATATTCACATACTCTGGTTACTCACTCCTTGTCACATCATAGTGCTCTAATCTATCCTTTCCATCCTCACTTTTTCCCTGTACCATCCTTTCTCAATTATATCTCTTTCCTTATACTTCTCTTATACATTCTCGTAAACATCTTTCTCTTATACTATCCTCTCAAATATCTGTTTCCTATCTTGTCTTTTCAAATATCTCTTTTATGCACTGCCTTCTTAAATACCACTTTCCTGTACAGTTTTCTCAAATTATTTTTCATCCCACACAGATCCTTCTCTACCTCCTGTTTTCTCTTTCACATGGGTCCAGTTTTTCTCTCATTTCAACCTCTTTTGTTCTTTAGTTAGTTGTCTGTCTCTGCTTCTTTCCTCCAGTTTCTCACTTTCTTTCTGTTCAGTTTTCCCATCCATTTCTACCCCTTCTGTACTCGAGTTATCTCTGTCTCTCTTTCTACTTCTGTCCCTCATGTTTCTCTTATAATCCTCATCACAGAGCCATTAACTTTCCTTTAAAGGCTAATGGTTCCCCTGTACACCTTCCCAGCTGGGTTGGTTGGAGGGAGGGAGGGAGGGCTGGGCTTCATTCAGGACTGGCATTGTTGATATAGTCGACATTTATTATTTTTTGACATTAAGGGACCCTGTGATGTTGTAAGAAACTTGGAGGTCAGAAAGTCCTTCAAATATTGCCACTAAACACAAACACCTATATTGAAGGAGCTTGTTTCGTGGCATAGTCAGGAGGAATCAGAAGCCACCAAGTCTCATACACGATCACAGGGTCCTTAATAACATTAGATTGGTGGATAGAATGAGAGATAGGTGGATGACTTTAGAGATATTTGGATAGACTGTAAGATAGGTGAATAGAATAAATGGGAGATAGGTGGATGAACTGAGAAATAAGTGAATAGATTGAGAGATAGGTGGATTAATTGAGAGATAATTCGATAGACTGAGAGCCATTTGAATGAACTGGGAGATAGATTGAAAGATTGCTGGATGTTTTGAAAGATACTGAAATAGATGGATGGACTCATGAGATATTGGTAGATGATTAGTGGTGGGAGATTGAGTGAGGAGAGGTTAGTCAGTGTGTTGATAGACTGATTGATTACAGTATAGGTAAAGGTTGACAGACAGACAGACAGACACAGATAAGATGATGTGTTTTCTCGCTGACAGGTTGATGGATTGAATTATCTGGATGGACGAGTAAATTGATAGACTGATTGATGGACTGAATTTAATGGATGGACGAGTAAATTGATAGACTGATTGATGGACTGAAATATCTGGTTGGACGAGTAAATTGATAGACTGATTGATGGACTGAAATATCTGGTTGGACGAGTATATTGATAGACTGTTTACTCTTATAGACTGATTGATGGCTAGACGAATAGATTGATAGACTGAACCTTAGCAAATTGATTGAATGGGTGAATTTAGTGGATGGACTGAATAGATTGATAGACTGGTTTTTTTTAGACTGATTGAGGACTGAATTTTATGAATGGACGAGTAGACTGATAGAGGATAAAGGTATGATAGTAGAGTTGATAGTTATTTAACTATTATTTTGATGGATGGGGTGACTAGTTGGTGGGGTTGTAAGTAGACTGAAGGGGTTGTAAGTAGACTGACAGGGGTTGGAAGTAGACTGAAGGGGTTGGAAGTAGACTGAAGGGGTTGGAAGTAGACTGAAGGAGTTGGAAGTAGACTGAAGGGGTTGTAAGTAGACTGAAGGGGTTGTAAGTAGACTGAAAGGGGTTGTAAGTAGACTGAAGGGGGTAATGATACACTTTTGGTACATTAGAGTGCCTTGATTCCTCCAAAGTATGTCAGGAAACAGGACCGGATTAACAAAAATAATGGATCCAACCCAACCCAACCTGCCTCTCCTAACCCCACCTCACTTTATTTAACCACACCTTAACCCAACCCAACCCAACCCAACCTACCTCTCCTAACCCCAACTCACTTCATTTAACCACACCTTAACCCAACCCAACCCAACCTCACCTCACCTCACCTCATCCCAACCCAACCCAACCTTACCTCACCCCAACCCAACCTAACCTTACCTCACACCAACCCAACCCACGTAACCAATTCCTAATTCAACCCAACCCATCCCCACCTCACCTCACCCTAACCCAACCTACGTAACCAAATCCTAACTCAACCTAACCCCACCTCACCCCAACCCAACTCGACCCAACTCACGTAACCTAATCCTAACTAAACCCCACCCTAACCCAACCCACGTAACCAAATCCTAACTCAACCCAACCCAACCCAGCCTCACTTCACCTCACCCAACCTTTCCTCACCCCAACCCAACCCACGTGACCAAATCCTAACTCAACCCCACCTAACCTCACCTCAACCCCTCCTCACCCAACCCCTCCTCACCTCACCCCTCCTCACCTCACCCTCCTCACCTCACCTCAACCCAACCACCCTTCACCCCAACCCAACCACCCTTCACCCCAACCCAACCACCCTTCACTACAACCCCTCCTCACCTCTCTTCAACCCAACCACCCTTCACCCCAACCCCTCCTCACCTCAACTCAACCACCCTTCACCCCAACCCCTCCTCACCTCAACCCAACCCAACCACCCTTCACCCCAACCCCACCCAACCTTACTTCTCCTCACCCCGTAACAACATATGATGACTACAGATGATATGATACTTGCATGAAGTGTAAAGATAATGATGTGGAAATTGATGTGATTACTATCAGATAATGACGTCTGGACATTAATGATGATGATGATTACCGTGTTGTGTGAATGGTATATAAAGAACCACGTGTGATTTTCAAGGTAATAGGAGGGGAGTGAAGGTGAATAGTTAATGGGGATAGTATATATTTAGTGGTCGATTGGAACGCCTTGATTCCTCCAAACTATTCCTGGCAACTGAACCAAATGAATATAAATAATAGGTGTCCTGTTGTTGCTTGGAATAGTTTAGAGGAGGAATCAGTTACTCCAGATTTACCAACACTATCTAACTTTCCTTGTTCATAAAAGTGCTATTGTATCCTCCAAACTATATAACGAAACATTATATTAGTAACATTATGAGGATTTGTTATTGTTTCCTAGCATAGTTTGGAGGATTCAGTAACACTCCAAAAATACCCCTTATGGTGTTGCTAATCTCGCCCCTAATGATAAGACTCGATAGTGATGATAAAGATGTCCAATGCTTGATTATATTTATGTGGATGTCAGGTAGGAGAGGTTAGTTCAGAGAGGAATGAAGTTATGATTGAATTTTTAAGTGGGAATAAATTATGAAGGAAAAAAAAATCGTGTCAGACTTACCTTTGTTGGCTTCATCAAGGTTGGGACACACACACACACACACACACACACACACACACACACACACACACACACACACACACACACACACACACACACACATGCATATATCGGAGCATACACACACGTAAAGTTATATTGGAGCATACACACACACATGCACACATATACATATTAGAACACACACACACATTTGAGAGCACACACACATTTGGGAGTACACACACACACATTTGAGAGCACACACACACATTTGGGAGTACACACACACATACACACCCATGGAAACTTACACGTATTGGCACACACACACACACACACACACACAAAGGATGAAAAACGTACCTTCATATGCAGTATACATGTATAATCAATCACATACACACAGTTATGAAAATTATTATATATAAAATCTACATAAGTATAGAATCTACTGTAACACCAACACATTCAACACATAAAGGAGATTGTCTTGTTGATTAAGGGGGAAGTTTTGTATTGGTTTGATTCCTCCAAAGTGTGCTAGGAAACAGGACCAGAATAGCAAAAGTAATGGTGTTCTGTTGCTTGGAATAGTTTGGAGGATTCAGTTGCTCCAATATTCTGACTACATCACAGGGTCCCTTAATTAAGTAAGAGGGCTGATGAATCCTCCAAACCAATCCACAAAACAGATCCACAATTAATAACACTGATATGATTCGTTTCCTGGAATAGTTTGGAGGATATCAAGAGACCTACCTACCTTTCAATTAACCAACAAGACTCATCATCATCTCCTCTTAATTAAACACACATACACAAACAAAGGTTGAAAGAAATACAACACTGTGTTCATATATTTCTGTTACACTGTCCAAAAGTAAAAATATATAATGTATATAAAAAAAAAATACACAGAAATATATACATCAAAAAGAAAATGTAATGATAATAACCTAATGATATACTAATTTTTTTTTTCTTTTTTTTTTTTCTTTTTTTTTAACACTCGTGGTCACTACTTTTCTCATCTGCAAAGGAAAATTTTCAAGTGTATATTATAATGAAACCGTAGTGAATTTTACAAGGCTTAATGAATGAAATTGTGTGTGACAATGTGTAGTACTGGTGGTGTTTAAATGTGGTAGTTTTGTGGTTGGTGTAAAATGAAGTTAATGACATTGGTTGGTGTTTTTAATGAGGTGTTGTGTGATTAATATATGTTAAATGAGGTAGTTATTGTGATTGGTGTTAATTAAATGAGGTATAGTTATTGCCATTTTGATTTGTGTTAATGGGAGACGTATTTATAGGTATGTAGGCAGGGATGAGGCAGGGTGAGGAGGAGGTGTGTAGGCAGGGGTGAGAGAAGGTGTGTAGGCAGTCAGGTAGGCAGGGTGAGGTGGTGTGTAGGCAGGCAGGCAGGGGTGAGACAGGGTGAGGAGGTGTGTAGGCAGGCAGGTAGGGGTGAGGTGGTGTGTAGGCAGGCAGGCAGGGGTGAGGAGGTGTGTAGGCAGGCAGGCAGGGGTGAGGAAGAGATGTGTAGGCAGGCAGGGGTGAGGAAGAGGTGTGTAGGCAGGCAGGCAGGGGTGAGGAGGTGTGTAGGCAGGCAGGCAGGGGTGAGGCAGGGTGAGGAGGTGTGTAGGCAGTCAGGCAGGGGTGAGGAAGAGGTGTGTAGGCAGGCAGTCAGGCAGGGGTGAGGCAGATAGAGGTGCCCAGGGGAACACTTGACATACCTCCGTGGCGTCTGGATGCTGCCTCTCACCTCCCCCCCCCCTCTCTTTCTCTCCCCATCCTCCTTCCACCCCTCTCCCCCTCTTCCAAGTCTCTCCTCCTTCTTTCCCCACTCCTTCCTCTTCTCTCTCCCCCTTCTCTTCTCTCCTCTCCCCTTCTCATCTCTCCACCTCTCTCTCTCTCTCTCTCTCTCTCTCTCTCTCTCTCTCTCTCTCTCTCTCTCTCTCTCTCTCTCTCTCTCTCTCTTCTCTCTCTCTCTCTCTCTCTCTCTCTCTCTCTCTCTCTCTCTCTCTCTCTCTCTTCTTAACTTCCTTCTTAAGTTTTTATCACTGCATTCTTTTTTCACCTTGTCTCCTCCCCTCCTTCCGTACCTCCTGCCTCCTCTCATGCAATCCCTTCCCCTCCCTCCCCATTCCCTCTGTCACAACTAACTCCCCTCTCCTCTCCTCTTCCCCTGCCCCCCCCCACCCCCACCCCTTCCTCCGCCCGTGTACCCCTGCGGCGTAGCGTGGTGCAGTGGTAAGCAGGTAATATAGAGGTGTGTGAGGTAGTGTGTGGCAGTAATGAGTGGGAGGATGAGGACGGCCACTGCATCAAGGGGGCAAGATGATGTGTACCAGGCGTCAAGGTGTGTGTGTGTGTGTAAGAGAGAGGAGGGGGGGAAGGGGAGGGGGAGGGTGGTATGTGTGTGTGTGTGTGTAAGAGAGAGGAGGGGGGGGGTAAGAGAGAGGAGGGTGGTGTGTGTGTGTAAGAGAGAGGAGGAGGGTGGTGTGTGTGTGTAAGAGAGAGGAGGGTGGTGTGTGTGTGTAAGAGAGTGAGGGGGGGGGAGGGGTGGTATGTGTGTGTGAGTATGTGTAAGAGAGAGGTGGGGAGGGTGGTGTGTGTGTGTAAGAGAGAGGAGGGGGGAGGGGGAAGGGAGAGGAGGGTGGTGTGTGTGTAAGAGAGAGAGGGGAGGAGGGAAGGGTGGTGTGTGTGTGTGTGTGTAAAGGCAGGGTGATTTGTGTGTGTGTGTGTGTAAGGACAGAATGATAAATGTGTGAGGTATAAGCAGGCAGGGATCAGAGTTGTGTGTGTGTTTGTATGTGTATGTGTGTGTGTGTGTGTGGTAAGCAGGCAGGCAGGCAGGCAGGGATAAGGATATGCTAATGGCTTCGTGTTTGGGATTATGGCCGCGTGTTTTAATGTATGTTTTCTCTACGCCCGTGTGTATATGTAGGAATATCATGTGTGTGTTTGTACGTCGCTTGTTTGTTTGTTAGTGTGTACGTGCCGAGGTCCACACTCACACACACACACACACACACACACACACACACACACACACACACAGCACACATAAATACACACAACACACACACACACACACACACACACACACACACACACACAGATATATCATTAAGGAGGTAGTACAGTGTGTGTTGGTGGTAAATTTGGAGCAACTGATTCCTCCAAACTATTCCAGGCAACAACAGACCACCATTATTTTTTGTCAATCTGGTCCTGTTTCCTGTCATACTATGGAGGAATCAAGTCACTCTAATGTACCAAAAGTGTTCTATGTATATCCCTCTTTAAATGTTATGTATGTGTGTATGTTGTTTAATAATTGACAATATCTTGGGTGTGTTTATGTTTTATTGACGATCCATCCAACGTGTTTGTTTGTTTGTGTGTTTGTTTATTTGTTTGTTTGTACTCGGGGGTGTCAGCAGTTCGGTTCTGATTTGAGACGCAACTTGAATCTCAGTAGGACATTATCATATGAAGAGAGAGAGAGAGAGAGAGAGAGAGAGAGAGAGAGAGAGAGAGAGAGAGAGAGAGAGCACAACTATTAAGACCAATGTACAGAGAGAGAGAGAGAGAGAGAGAGAGAGAGAGAGAGAGAGAACTATTAACCCCAATGTAGAGAGAGAGAGAGAGAGAGAGAGAGAGAGAGAGAGAACAACTATTTACTCCAATGTACAGTAAGAGAGAGAGAATGTATGTACAGTACAGTACCTTTTCAGAGAGAGGAAGAGGATGAGAGAGAGAGCAAAAGTCAACAAAACTAGAGTGTGTGGGGAGGCAGGCGGACTGTCTCTCAACACACCCTCCAAACTCAATAAGTAAAAAAAAAAAAAAAGTGACCCTTGAATTCCAAGTCGTTGTGCAAACCTTCGAACGCGTCAAGTATCAAACTGGAACGAACCAACTCATGCCAACACACGCCACGAGACCTAATTAGCATAAACGGGTATTACTCGAGTATGGACAGTTACGGGATGTTGTTTTTTCCGGTGAGAATCATACGAAATTTACGTCGGATTAGGTCATTCTTTTGTATTGTACTTGAAGATAGGTCAGATTGGGTGATTATCTTGTCTTATATATTAGGATAGGTCGGATTAGGTAATTTTCTTGTCTTGTACTTGAAGATAGGTCGGATTGGGTGATTATCTTGTCATGTATTGTCATTGAGGATAGGTCAAATTAGGTCCTTCTATACTGGACTTGAAGATAGGTCAAATTAGGTTATTATCTTGTACTGTACTTGAAGATAGGTCAAATTAGGTCATTCTATGTATGAGCTGTATCAAGTCACAAACTGCTATTTATTAAAATGAGCACAAACGTCGTGGGAAAGACAGAACGTAAAGTGAGTGTAAATATCCCGTGAGGACAAAAAAAAAAAAAAAAAAAAAAAAAAAAACCTGGGAAAAGATTAATAGGGACTACAAACCGAGTACACTTGGAGGATTATGCAAACATTCTTCTGGGAGAGGATTAGAGTGATGAAGGAAGGCTGCAAACCGAATACACTTGGGAGATTATGCGTTCCTCGGTTAATGAGAAAATCTTTTGCCAACTCGAACGCATCGTCTGTTTTTTTTTTTTTTTTTTAACTCACCGCCACACACACACACACACACTCTCTCTCTCTCTCTCTCTCTCTCTCTCTCTCTCTCTCTCTCTCTCTCTCGTATCGTCTGTGGTTTTTTTTCTTTCTTTTCCGTTTAACTCACCGCCACACACACACACACACACACTCGTAACATACTCGAGGGAACTCAGCCGTGTTGACGTCCGCACTCGTTTCCCGCCAAATCTGTCCGTCAGCTGATAGATTTGGCGGGAAAACGAATGGTGCTTGTAAACACAGCTGGATATTCCCACTCGTGCCATCCATCTGTAAATA
>JAWQEG010005889.1:0-191987 GCA_033782935.1 Petrolisthes cinctipes | reverse complement strand
GTAGTTGTCTCCTTGAACCTAAATGAGTGAGTAACAGATATGAGTTTAATTAAGGGGAGGGTATAGTTCTGACATTTTTGGAGATAATGATTCCTCCAAACTATTCCAGGGGCAACAGGATACCATTATTTTCGTTAATCTGGTCCTGTTTTCTGGCATACTTTGGAGGAATCAAGGCGCTGTAATGTACCAAAATTATACTCTCCCCTTAATTAAGCTATATAAGTGTGTGTCTGTTTTCTACGAGATTCAATATCGGTCTGATCGGTGATACAAGTAGTTGCTGTCTGAGCTGATCATCTACACTAGTGACACGTGGTATATGAATATGGGAACTACTTCGTATATAATTTCTAAACAGACTAACTAATATTATCCTGGAATTCTTACATGCTTTATGTATGCAAATGTGATTTATCTATGACGTGTATTCTACTTCCTTATCCTACCTACGTGTTCTTATATCAGAGACACTATTTTGTAAGTGATGAAAATACATGATAATTGTTACTCAGGAGGATGTTTGTCTACCTTGGAATAATCTGTCTCAGAAGGTGGTATAGTATGCAGCAGCAACAGCAGCAGCAGCAACAACAGCAGCAGGGGTGATGTGTTTGTCGAAAAGGTGGAGGGATGAAAAATGCACTGTCAACTTCCTGTGGGTCTGGGAAGCTTGGATACTCTGGCAGATTCTGAGTCAGGTATAAACTATGGAAGACAAGATAGGATAGGAGATCAGCATTGCTCTCTCTCTCTCTCTCCTCTCTCTCTCTCTCTCCTCTCTCTCCTCTCTCTCCTCTCTCTCCCTCTCTCTCTCTCTCTCTCCTCTCTCTCTCTCTCTCTCTCTCTCTCTCTCTCTCTCTCTCTCTCTCTCTCTCTTCTCTCTCTCTCTCTCTCTCTCTCTCTCTCTCTCTCTCTCTCTCTCTCTCTCTCTCTCTCTCTCTCTCCCTCTCTCTCTCTCTCTCCTCGACTATGTATAATGACTTGCTGATTATTGACTATTGTACAATGTATTAATGCAACTGATCTATTCATTATTGATTATTGAGCTTATTAGGCTATGAATTTTATGACTCACGGATATAACTGTATTATTATTATTAAGATCGAAAGTTGTGGTTAGAGAGATGATATTAATTTCATTTAATGTAAGTCTGAATATTCGACACCATAGTTACATATCCTTACCAGTATAATACAGAATTACACTACGTAATACAGCAAACAAACATACAAATAGGCAAAGAAACAAACCAAACATAAACCTAGACTCCTGGTTCTAATCAAGTGTGTGTGTGTGTGTGTGTGTGTGTGTGTGTGTGTGTGTGTGTGTGTGTGTGTGTGTGTGTGTGTTAGCCTCCTGGTTCTAATCAATTTATATACCAAATATGTGTGTGTGTGTGTGTGTGTGTGTGTGTGTGTGTGTGTGTGTGTGTGTTAGCCTCCTGCTTCTAATCAATTTATATACCAAGTGTGTGTGTGTGTGTGTGTGTGTGCGTGTGTGTCCTGGTTCTAATCAATATATTTACCAAGTGTGTGTGTGTGTGTGTGCCACGATGGTAAAGGAAGGGCGTATAATAATGGGTGTTTCAGTAATAATACGGTGAGTGTTCATAGACCACATTTGTGCAAGTCTAAAAACAAAGGTTCCCATTTTTCACACTTATTTTCTCCGCTAAGGAATATAAGTTGAGAACCTGATCAGCATCTCACTAGAAATCAAATAACTTTTACCAATCATGAAGCTCACCGTTGGTAAAAACTTACTTAATAATCAACGCAGAACTCTTTACGTAATTAAACAAACAAACAGACAAATTGACAGAGAAACAAACCAAACACAAACCTAAATTTCTGGTGGAGGTAGTAATGAATATTTTTTTTTTTTTTTTTTTTTTTTTTAATTATGAGATGCTGTCGCTGCTTTATATTCCTCCTCATTCTCATCCACAACATCATTATTATCATTCTCCTTTTTTTTCCACTTCTTCTTAATCATTAGTAATATCGAAAAAAAAAAAAAATATATAGAACCTAGCAGTCAGAATGGTGAATATGGAACCTGGCCCAGTGAGTCAAACTTAGCTGTTGGTTGCACTATTGTTTAAGGTGTAAGTTTTGTGTTGGTAATTCTGGAGCAACTGAATCCTCCAAACTATTCCAAGCAACAGAACACCATTATTTTTGCTCTTCTGGTCCTGTTTCCTAGCATACTTTGGAGGAATCAAGGCACTCCAATGTATGTACCAAAATAGAATTACCACCTTAACTAACACTACCAGAACTGAGTAGTGTCTCGGGTACTAATGATAACTACACCCACTTTTGTACAATAAAAGATAAAATTTTTGTCGTGAAATTTGGTAAAAACATTTGGTAAAAGGCTCAGCATACTGGTAATGGAAGTTACTGTGGTGGGGTTTTCTTTATGGTTCACGAGTTATATTACAGTCATGCAGTAACTTCAACCACAATTAAGACACATTAATCTCTCTGGAAACATTATACAATATGCAAGCAACCAACCAATTACAGAGTAGAGCTGGAAATTGTTCTTGATGTAAATACTGCCATTGCAATAATCATAATTTACATGAATATATATATATTTTTTTTTTTTTTTTTTTTTTTTTCGTTTGGATTATCAGATATGAGTCTCCCCTCTCTTTATATATTTCCAATGGTAAGAAAGTATATTGTGAACAGTTGATGGCTTCTTTATGAACAAGTGTTGAGTAACCAAATAAGAAAAAAAGAAATGTACACGCACAGCCTCGAAGTTCTGAACGAAACATACTTATTATTATTATTATTATTATTTTTTTTTTTTTTTTTTTTTTATTACTATTATTATTATTACAATTACTTTTATTTTTATTATTAGCTATTAGATGAAACCCCATTCAATTACTCGTGTCTTGTATTGCCCTGAGTATAAAATCTGCCTCATCCCGGCATGAGATCATTTAAATCTTACTAAATGAAAGTCTTGAATATGGAATGACATATACCCTGTCACTGACATGTATACATAGAAGTATCATGACTATTACGTTAATATCTATGAACAGCATCGTACAGCGCGAAGACTATATAAAATTAGTTAATAATCATCTTTTTTTTTTTATACTGCAACGCTACGCACATTATTCTTTGCGTAATCCTGCCAACGGAAACCAAACAAACACACAAACAAACAATATGATGTACCAAGTGTAAATACGAGTATATAACTTAGGATTACTGTGAGAGGGGAAAGGTACCCAGGGGGAAAAGTTTTATAAGATGACGTGTGTTGCTGCCACGCCTGGTTCCCTCCGACCCTGTTATGATGTAGTCAGAAAATTGGAGGTAAATGAGTCCTTCAAATATTGCCACGAAACACCGCCTATAGGGAAGGAGCTTGTTTCATGGTATTTTCAGGAGGAATCAGAAGCCTCCAACTATCATACACGAACACGTAGCAGCAAAAGCAGCAGCAGCAAATAATATGAGGTGATTTTTTTTTTCTGGGTATAGTTTGGAGGAATCAGCAGCCCTCCAATTGACCCAAGAATAGTTCCTCCCCTTTAGGACCCTGTTAACATGTATGAAATATGGAGGTTTCTGATTCCTTCTACGATATATACCACGAAACAACCTCCTTCTAATATTGGTAGATAGTGTTTCGTGGCAAATTTTGAAGGACTCGCATACCTCTAATTTTCTAACTACATCCCCTAAGCCATTCCCAGTGGTTATATCCTCGTTCACTGAAAAGTTGATGACCTGGGCCGCCACAGCACTAGGCTACGTCTCCTGGGACACACACCTTCCCACACTGTTATGACCACGGCACCGGTAAAGCCCTTGTGAGTGTATCAACATTATTATTATTATTATTATTATTATTATTATTATTATTACATACACAAGTGAAGGGAAATGCAACTTAACGAGGAAGTAATATTGACCACAGTATTATTATTTATATTTTTATTATTATTATTATTATTATTATTATTATTATTATTATTATTATTATTATTTATATTATTATTATTATTATTATTATTATTATTATTATTATTATTATTATTTATTTATTTTTTATATTTTTGAACAACTATACATAATATTATACTCTATAATATGTAATGTGTTAAGATAATTTGTGAACATTGTGTACTTATATAAACACTAGTGAAGGAAAATGCAACTTGATGTGGAAGCATTGTTGTTGATCACATTAATATTATTGTTTGTGTGTTGTTTTGCTCAGGTCACCATCATCATCATAATCATTACTCTCAGCATTGTAATCATTATCGTCAGACTTTATTACAGTATATCATTGCAATACTAAGGACATTCATTCCCAGCAATAGATAGTCAGTCAATTCCAATCCACTCCTGTACACTTTTAATATCGTTTATCCATCGTTTTTTTTCTGGACTCAAATTTCGTTTTTTATCCCTGGGTTGTCACACAGTCCCTCTCTCAATCTATTATCTGTTACGTAAATATCATGACCTGACCAAGTCTATTTCTTTCCTTAAGGTGGAAATTTTATGTTGGTAAATCTGGAGCAACTGATTCCTCCAAACTATTCCAAGCAACAGAACACCATTACCTTTGCTCTTCTGGTCCTGTTTCCTTGCATACTTTGGAGGAATCAAGGCACTCCAATGTACCAAAAAAGAATTACCACCTTAAATAATAGTACGAAACTCCTCAACTTTAGTCTGTTCCATTCTCTATGTTGCTTTTTACAAGACCATTCATATTTGAGAACTTCTGAGTGTTCTTCAGTCTCGGGATGGAGTAAAGCTTCAGGTTTCTGTTCCAAGGGTTTAATCCAATAGAATACACTGATTGTTTACTTTTCACTTTGAGGAGAAATATAAGTTACTTTTCATATTCTTATTTTGTTTTCCGAATACCTCCGTCCCATACTAATTCTTTTATTTATTTATTTCTACTAGACTGGATCAGCACAAACTCATTGCCCGAATTGTAATCTATCTTCAGCTTTCTTTAGTATCTCGTATTCAACTTTGATTCGTTTATCCTGTAGTTGTACATAACTTTATATAGGTTTCTTAATGTTCCTTTATATTCTTACCTAGATTTTGGTTCTCGTTTATCAACTGAAAATCTTCCCCAGTGTAACACAGCTGAATAATGCCATCAGCGTATTTAAGGTTGAGAAGGCATTACCCATCTAATTTGTTCCCATTTCAAATGCTGAAAATCCTTTGGTGTAAGCAATGCACATTGTTGGGGATTGTGTCACGCTCTCGAATTCATTATTTTAATTATCGGTACATTTGTTTCATTTACTGTGTAGCATTGTGGTTGTGCATTATTTTCTAGATTCTATGTAAAATGTTTTCCTATATCACTTTCGCACTTTACCTTCTAAGTGCCTGCATTACTACTGAGGTTTCAACACAACTGAGGGTTTTCATAGTTCAAAAATATATGTATAGCGATATTCTAAATTCTGCTTGATTTATTAAAGTCGAGTACCACTTTTATTAATCAAATCTATCATTATTAATGTGAAAAGCTCGTGGATTACAGAAAACAAATGAAAGAGTCTGCAATTTTTCAGCAATTTAGAATAGTTTTTATTTGTAAAATAGTAAGAAAGCTGAATTTCCCAGGCTATCGAGACGACATAAAACCTGCAACTTTTTATAAAATGGTGTCACAGAGTTTCAGTATAAAATCTCCTTCACCTAATTTTGTTTTTATGTAAGCTGAGCTCTTGCTTTGCCCTCTCCAAATACATTTCGAAGCTTTCTTTAATTCGTGTATTTTCTTCGTGTAATGCAATGATCTGTGCTTGCAGATTATTAATACTCAGCTACTTTTAGAGTTGCTACTTTTTCTGCTTTAATGAGGAAGATGATGATAAAGCAATACAAGTCCAAAATTATGTCTATTTTCGCTCGAGATGCTTAGAGAAACTAAGTCGTAGTTCTCGTAAGGGGGAAAAGATGGATGGAGGTAGAGTGTTCCAGGGCTGAACAGTTGTGTATAATTATGAAAGAGTGAAAGTAACGGCTAACTCTTGCATTAGTTATTGGACAGTAAAGGGATGAGATCGAGTAACTTGTAAGTGTTGAAAGCTCTCTTGAGAGGAGGAAGCATACACTGACTGTTCAGAAGGCAATGTCCAGTATAATGGTGATAGAAGAGAAAGTGCTGCAACTTTATGGTGAAGAGAGAGAGGCAGTAGTGAATCAGTAAGAGGAGAAGAGTTGATGAGACGAAAGGTATTTGCTTCCACATTGTCAAAGATTGATGTGTAGGTTGAGCCACCCCACATGTAAGCCACAACTTCATACATAGGGGCGGATGAAACCACTGTACAAAGAGAACAACAGTGTGTCGGTGAAGTATTCACAACATCTGTGCAGCAAACCTAACACCTAAGTGGCAGTGAGAAAAAAAAATCTCCAAGAATATTGAGAGAAGAGGAATGATTAAGCTGCGCGTCACTGAAAAGGAGGGGAGAGCCATTTGTTAAATTAGCACAAAATGAAAGGTGAAGGAACTGTGTTTGGAAACATTAAGAGCCACGAGCTTTTCTCTGCCCCAATGAGAGATGAGGGAAAGGTCAGAAGTCAGGAGTGCCACTACATCATCATGTGTTGTATATATGTGTTCAGGAAATGGGCGGGTGTCAAATGAGGTGTAGTAGTGCAGAGAGAAAGAAAAGTGATCGTCTGCAACAGTAGTAATATGATGATCAGAAAAGAAATCAGAGATATATTCACAGAAGGAAGGAATTAAATCGAATGAGGGCAGTTTGGAAATTAAAGCTTTGTGTCAGACTTTGTCAAAAACGTTTAGTATGTCTAACCCGACAGTAAAAGAATCACCGAAGTTCCGAATAGAGAATGACCATTCATTAGAAATGAATGCTAGTGTGTCGCTAATAGTGCGTCCCTGACGGAAACCAAACAGACGATCAGGTTGAAGGTCGTGACAAGTAATTTGCTTTTGAATTTTGCAATTAAGAATGGATTTGAAGACTTTAGATAGACAAGCGGTCAGAGTTTTGGGGCAATAGTTGGAGGGCTTGGAGCTGGCACCTTTCTTTAAAACAGGTTGAATCAGAGCAAAATTTCAGCAGGAAAGACATTTATTACATGACAAATACAGGCAGAACTTTTTACCTAAGTAAGGTGCCAGCACGGAAGTACGGCTCTTAACGACAACAGGAGGAATCCCATCTGGACCGTACTCCTTTCGCGTATCAAGGACAGAGAGGGCGGAAAAATTTCATTGAAAAAATTCTAATGGCTGGCATAAATAGTCAGAGGGGATGGAGAAGGAGGAATAGTGTCGACAATGTTCCAAACAAAGCTACTTTTCAGTTGAAACTAAACAATTGATTTCATCGGTTAAGTGATACAGATTATATAACATTGAGGAGTTATATAATAAACTAATTTTAATATGGGAATCAGCCAAAGTAATTGCTGACACAAGTTAATTAATATTGAATTTCAAGCATCTCTCAAAAATGAGCAGTGAAAATAAGAACAAAGAAAGATGAAATATAGAAAACAGACATATATAAGATCATCAAAGAGAAACAGAGAGAAGGAAAATGAAAGAGAAAAATGGATCACATCGCTATAACAAGTAACGATGGCCCCAAGCAAATGAACACTAGGAAAGCAAACATTTTTAGCTTCAAAGGAGTACGAAAAAGTTGGTCATTCAATGCAGGTAGAAGTCGATGACCAGAGTTCAAGAATATTATAATGAGCTGTATACATCAAAGATAATGCCACCAACATCAAACTAAAACATAATAATTTGTAGTATTGCAACTCTTACATCGATATACGGGGGGTGTATTTTCTTTGATTCCTCCAAACTTATCATAACAGACCCCCAACTTGTAATCAGTTTCTTGTCATAGATATAGTGGAATCGCTAGCCCTACAATTAGATAAAAGTTGATGACTCTATGAAGACCTAATACACCTAAACCAGAAATACTTCCGACTCCCATCTGGTGTGTCGACTCAAGATACTCGTATTATGGTGTACAATTGCCAGCACTTATAACTGGTACACGAAAAGAGGATTAACAGCTCTGAATGTACCAATTATAAGTGCCGGCAACTGTACACCCGCGCACCACAAGTCCTAGCCCACCTGAGTCGAAGCCCGAGATGAACTTTTGGGCGAGAGTGTATACCATGCTCTTGACGTCCCTGTGATCATTCACAAACCCATTAAGGTGGTAATTCTTTTTTGGTACATTGGAGTGCCTTGATTCCTCCAAAGTATGCCAGGAAATAGAGGACCAGAAGAGCAAAAATAATAGTTTTTTGTTGCTTGGAATAGTTTGGAGGATTAAGATGCTCCAGATTTACCAACACAAAACTTCCCCCTTAATTAATATAAATCCTTCCCAATATGTCCTAAGCATCATTGCAGCTCTCTTCAAACAGCACACGATTAATATGAGATCATCGTAGTACAACACTTTCCGCTACAAATTTTCTTTTATGTCTGTGTACCCAAGGCTCTGAAGCCACAATACACAGAGGAGGCTTAATTGCTTGCCAGATATAATATTCAGTTTTTCACTTGAATTGTTATTACATATGCACCCAGGTGGACTGTGTTTAATCCTTTGGTCTGTGCTGGACGGTAGGTTAATATGTAACTATCAAACTCCCCGAGGGTTTGGTATATGTTATGTTAGTGTTGGGTTGTCATCTAGATCATCAGGGTTCTTCAAACGTTTTCAGTCGGGACCCAGTTTTTACTATGACATAATTCTCGCGACCCATACAGAAATATCTCTTACAAATGACCAGAATTATCAACGCAAAAATTTACAAGGCCAAAAATTGAAACGCAATAATTATGATAAAAAGGCATTCTAACCAGAATTCTCTCTTTCTCTCTCAAGAAGGCTAATATTTGTGCAATGATTTTGTTTTATTGATAATTAAATATATGAATATTCGAGTATAAAAATATGTTAGGTGGATTCATGTATGAACTTCATATTTATTTTATTGTCACGAACATTATTATTTTATTTTATTCATTCATGTATTTATTTTTGTGAGCCTGCGACCCAGTTTGGAGGAATTGGCCACCCAATAATGGGTCGGGGCCCGTAGTTTGAAGAACCCTGCACTAGGGGGTTAATAATTTTGTTATGATACGAAACACAATAAAGCAGTATCTACCAACTGAGTGATTCAGAAGTAACGGGGAGCAAAGTTGGTAGAGATTCATAATGTGTCTTGAATCAGGACAGAATTATTGACGCCAGTGTAGCCTACTGTACCAGGTCTTCAAGTGAGATATAACAGTTAATGTGGTTTTCAGTAAATCTTCACCAAGCCATTTTTCTGAATGATGGCTGAATGAAAATCGAACAAATAAAATTCTTTGATGTATTGTTGGTGTTGCAGACAAAGAAGAACAATTTTATTCAATTCCCTTCGGATTAAAACCAATCCTTTATAATATCATAACGACGTAATCATTTCTGTTTATTATAGCCAAAGTCATAATTCTATCCTACATGTTCCACGTAAGAACACGTCTGTGGTTGTAAAACCCTTAGTAATTAATTACAGGCATCACTAAAACTCATTACAGTAAACGTCCAAGCGCACTTTAGGAACATCTTACAAAGGACGTTCAAACATTAATTTCATGGAATATCTTGCAATAAAAATTTCTTTACATCAAGGAAAATTTTGTTGTAACCCTCCCCTGTGAAGATTGGAATGAGTGTAGCAGCAGCCAGTAGGTTGGTTGCCTCATACCAATGCAATAATGAAACACCTTCCAGTTTCCCTCTCTAGTAAACATATTTCATTACATTGTATTTAATGTATAGTTTTACAGAAGCAATTTGAAGGAGGTGAAGAGAGCATAACATTTAGGGAAACAAACATTATGTGATTACAGCTGGTAAGTAAAAAAAGACACTGGTATATTGTGTTATGCATAAAATAATGAAAGATGCATAAAATAATGAGAGACGGACAGATATAAGCGGGACAGAAAGGAAACCAAGGAACACAAGTAAACCAAGTGATGAAATTAGACAACGTGGCGAGAAGGGTTGAAGTAATTAACAAACATGTAGAGAAAGTTGATGATGATGATGATGATGATAATAATAAAGATGATTATACGATTATGTTTGTAATAATAGTTATACGATGATCACGATGATGATGTTGTTGGTGGTGGTGGTGATAATGGGGAAGATTATATATGATTATGATAAGAGCATGATGTACTGTACCCTCATAATAATTAACCAAACTACCTGACACCTCACCTGTCTAGTCGTGGGCTCATGATATTGTCACGCACCACTTCATCAAAATGATCAATATGTGATTCATTTATTTCTGTGATCAGTATTCACCAACAAGCAAGACCTTTAACTGTGATTGTACTATTCTTCTGTATAATATTTAACTTGCGATTCATTTATTTTAGTGATCAGTATTTTCACCAACACTTTGCTTCCAATAGTTAACTGGAGAAGAGACAAACAAGACTTTTGACTGTGACTGTACTGAGACGAGACCTTTGACTGTGACTGTACTGAGACAACACCAACACCTTGCTTCCCACAGTCGACAGAACAGAACAGGGGAAGAGACGAGACCTTTGACTGTAACTGTACCGAGGCAAGAACTTTAACTGTGACTGTACTGAGACGAGGTCCTTCTCTCGAGGTCTTCTCAAGTCCATTAAGCTCATCACCAGAGACAATGCTAATCCCTCAAGTGGCCCTTCCTTCCTTCCTCTTAAGGTGGGCTTCGTAATTCTGCTCCAAGTATATTCAAATTAAAGTTCGTGCGTGTGCTGTCCTTAGAGTGGCCGTGATCAATGAAAGCAGCGACTAGAAAATGTGAAATTATAATAGTGTACAGTTGGAAAAGAATGATGTAATACACCTTCATATTTGTCAACATAACACTTTCCCTATTTTGGCACTTATTGTAGGTCGTGTCACAGATTTGAAAGATTACATACATTCTGAATCCTTTCTTTACCAGTAACACGATACAATAATCTTGGGTTAGGTTTTCCTTGCTAATTCGTTTATCCTTCATCTGATCCTAACGTTACAACGATTTCCTACACCTTCATATTTTAACATTTCTTGTATTCCTCAGTAGCCTCCATCACCGCAATACTAAAGCAATATTAGGTTGAAAGCAGTATTATGATGATCTTAAAATACCCAAAAAGTTAATAATGTCATCTACAATGTCATCTACACTTTTTTTTATGATGATCTTAAAATGCCCAAAAAGTTAATAATGTCATGTATGTACAATGTCATCTATACTTTTTTTTTTTTTTTTTTTTTTTTTTTCCATACATGTCCAGAAACCTAAAATTACCGAGGAACAACTGCAGGAGGAATTATTGGACAGACAGTAAGCTATGAAGATCCAAATAAAAGAGGGCGACCATGAATCAGAAAAGGAAGGATAGAAGATTGCCTGTAGAATGGACCTGAGGGAAACCACACTGAGGATGTAATAATAAGTAATAATAATAAGTATCAAGATGTAGTAATAACAAGTGGTAAGATGTAATAATAAGTAATAATAATAAGTATCAAGATGTAGTAATAACAAGTAGTAAGATGTAATAATAAGTAATAATAATAAGTATCAAGATGTAGTAATAACAAGTAGTAAGATGTAATAATAAGTAATAATAATAAGTATCAAGATGTAGTAATAACAAGTAGTAAGGTGTAATAATAAGTAATAATAATAAGTATCAGATGTAGTAATAACAAGTGGTAAGATGTAATAATAAGTGGCACAGTTTGGAGGAAGCGTTCCCTCTAATTCGCTGACAAAATCACACAGGCCCCCCTAAGAACGATCCTCGCCTCGCTACCCTAACCCAATTAACGTCCCTTCTAAGCACCAATATTTTTTAGCAGGTCTCCTCCCTTGCTTTCTCTCCACCTTCATTTCCATTGCTTTCATTCTTCTTCTCCTCGTCTTCTTTCCCTTCTCTTCCTCCTGTTACCCTACCCTTGCCTACCCCCTTACTTTGTTCACGACTCGCTTAATCCTCTTATCTTGGGGCTTTATTATCCCACTCTGTGTTGCTTTCCAGGATTATTATCAGCTTATAATATCTCCAGATGTCGGAGGTAATATGTTCAATGGAATACTTGGATATATGTTCAAGCTAATATATATATATATATATATATATATATATATATATATATATATATATATATATATATATATATATATATATATATATATTATATATAATAATAATAATTGCAGGTTTGTGTAAGCGTGAGTTACACTAATTACAGACAACTAATCACACAATACAACACGAAACACAACCATCACTTCAACGTTTAATAATATAAATTATTTTGAATAGGGATTACAAAAACAATACCACCCATTAACCAATTTTCACATCACTGACAACGTACACAAAATAGCTATCATAAAACATCCACTGAAACAGGGAGAGGAGACATCGTGTCACAGAGGAGAACTGGAAAATGGTGGAGACAAGTGGAAAAGTTAGTATTCGTTCCACTACATGTCAGTAAAACCACACCACTGCTGGCGTTCTCTCACTCCCCCCCCCCCTACTCACTCTCTGTCTGTCTGTCTGTCTGTCTGTCTCCTTCTCTCTGTTTGTCTCTGTACTATTTTCTCTCCATCGTTTTTATGTTCCAACACTCGATATAGGGTTCATAAAATCCGGTAACCGAGGTACATTTTATATAAATATAAATCTCTGTCTCTCTGTCTCTCTGTCTCTCTGTCTCTCTGTCTCTCTGTCTCTCTGTCTCTCTGTCTCTGTCTCTGTCTCTGTCTCTGTCTCTGTCTCTGTCTCTGTCTCTGTCTCTGTCTCTGTCTCTGTCTCTGTCTCTGTCTCTGTCTCTGTCTCTGTCTCTGTCTCTGTCTCTGTCTCTGTCTCTGTCTCTGTCTCTGTCTCTGTCTCTGTCTCTCTGTCTCTGTCTCTGTCTCTGTCTCTGTCTCTGTCTCTGTCTCTGTCTCTGTCTCTGTCTCTGTCTCTCTGTCTCTGTCTCTGTCTCTGTCTCTGTCTCTGTCTCTGTCTCTGTCTCTGTCTCTGTCTCTGTCTCTGTCTCTGTCTCTGTCTCTGTCTCTGTCTCTGTCTCTGTCTCTGTCTCTGTCTCTGTCTCTGTCTCTGTCTCTGTCTCTGTCTCTGTCTCTGTCTCTGTCTCTGTCTCTGTCTCTGTCTCTGTCTCTGTCTCTGTCTCTGTCTCTGTCTCTGTCTCTGTCTCTGTCTCTGTCTCTGTCTCTGTCTCTCTCTCTCTCTCTCTCTCTCTCTCTCTCTCTCTCTCTCTCTCTCTCTCTCTCTCTCTCTCTCTCTCTCTCTCACATTTCAGCCATAGATAGGGAAATGAGGAAAATTTCTGCCTGAGTTTGAAGATATGTCATGTACAGTTGTGCTACATTCTATATTGCAAACTCACCTACTTCTTTATCAAAGTGAGTTGTTAAACCAGCAAACCCTCCTGCTATACTATTACTCATCTCTTTCAAAGCCTTCTATTCCTCGTCTGCTGTTACACTAGGTACAGTTGGCTCCCCTAGTAACGAGTACAGCGTCCAGTGGGCTTGGCGAAATGTGGCACCTCTGTGTTTGTTGACTCGTATTATTAGTATATGAATGGACAGAACTCACTCCTTCTACAGTATCCACCATAAGGACGTAAGGATAATTGTCCACACACATTATGCCAAACCTACAAGATGCTGTGCTCGTTACTAGTGGTGGCAACTGTACTGTACCTATACAGATTCGTTAGCACATCGAGTATTCTAATATCTTCGTAAGCTAACTGCTATATAGCTCTATGTAAATATTTCTGCTACACTGACTGCTTCACTCATACATATTATTCATGTCTTCTCCATTTACATCTTTCTGAGTAAACAGGTGATTTTTCCGGCGCCACAATATATCTTTGTCGTCTTAATTCTTCAAAGTTTCTTCTGTATCCTGTAAAATTTATGAATGTCAATGGTCTTAACGTTGATGTCTTTTGTTCATTCTGCTGCATCTATCACATCACTTCTGCTCCTTTATAAACATTTCTTTGTTTTTAGTTTATAACCTTTTGTTATTCGAGAGAGATTTCCGTTGTCTTTCTTAGATATAATAATTCCTCCTATTTTGAGAGCAGCTTTGATGACTGTCATAGTTAAGTTATTCTTTACTTCATATACGTTTCTTTCCATCGAATCTGTTCTTTTTCGTCAGCTTTTTTCTTAGTTCTTCTTAAATCTAAGCTTACTCTGCACTTCACATGTACTGTTTGTTGGACTTACTTTACGTGTTACTTGTATATTCTTTACAATGCTTATATTCCTGCAAACTCAATCTCGCTCTTAGTTTCGCCATTGTTGTTTATCCAAGTCCATTTTTATCATAACTTTTCAGGAACAATATATCAAGTATTCCAAGTCCATTTTTATCATAACTTTTCAGGAACAATATATCAATTATTCCAAGTCCATTTTTATCATATCTTTTCAGGAACAATATATGAATGATTCCAAACACTGCTTGGTCGTTCCTCATGCCTATTCCAAAGATGCCTATTACTGGTTTAACTATATTTTTGTGCCTTTTTTGTACCGATGTCTTCTGTCACGTTCGTCAATTGGGTTTTGTGATCCATCAATCCTCATTTTACATCTTCATAGAATTTCTCAACCTTCACGTCATCATCAGATCTGGACAGGCTTAATTAAGGGTCACTGCCAACAAAAGGTAAAGAACAACTGGTGTAGATGGTCAGTAGTTGAATATCCACTTTGGAAACCCTCTTGCTCTCGTGGCTGGTTTTCGTCTACCAGTAGTTATGTTGTTATTCAGTTTATAAGGACTTTAAAGATGAGTTTATGAATGTAAAACTCGTGTGGGTTTCCTTTTTTGGTACAGAAATATAACATCTGCATTGCACTTAATTTTGAAGATTATCTCTTTCTGTATATACTGGGTAAGTAAGTGGGCAAGTTGGTTCTGGACTACATTTCTGCATCTAAAAGTTGTTCAACCACTATTTCATCTTCTCTTGGGGCTTTACCACTCTGTTCATATTTTTGATGAAAGAATATACTGCACTTCCTTTTGAGTTATTTCAGGCACTTCCGTTTGTCAGCTAATAAGTTTGATGTCGGGGCTATATTGTCTTTGATGTGTACAGCTCTTCGTAATATTCTTAATCTCTCCTCCTCGTCTTTCTACAATAACAAAACTTCACCATTTTTTTCCTTCAGGACTTATGTTTGTTGTTTTCCTAGTGTGGTAATTTGCTTCGGTGCTGCTTAAAACCTTTTTCCATTCTTAATTATTATAGTGATGTCATCCATGCTTCCTGTGGTTTATCTTCTCCCTGCTTCTTCTTTATAAGCTTATTTAATTCTGTCTTCTCTATTTCATCATTCTTGTTCTTCCCTTCGCCTCTCTTTTTTTTTCATGAGCTTGAGAGTTGCTTTAAAATACTTATAAGCTATGAGTGTGTTAGCTTTCCTTACTTCCTTGGCTGACTTCTTTAACACTTATGTAAGTCAATCATTTAATAGGACAATCTTTCCTACTTTCTATTAGCGTTTTTTTTTTTTTTTTTGCATTTCTAAAATTGGAGTTGGGTGTGCTCACCACCAGTCTTTGATGACTTCCGGGACATTCATAGTTTACAGCAGTGACATTAGGAATGGCTCTGTTTTTATCTGTTGTAATAAAATCAATCTCATACTTGGTTTCACCATTCGGGCGTTTGCAGTCGATCATTCAATTTATCTATTTTAGTCTTTGAAGGTCAATATATACCACCAAATACTTTGGCAGAATTCACCTTAGTCACCAAGTACTCAGAAACATTGTTCCATCGCTGTAATCATTCTTCATATAACTTACTGAACAACAAATACATTAAGTTCCAATATATAAATATCCTTAGAAAGTGTAGACCTCCTATCAAAATCCACAGATAAGTCACTGAGGTACAGACGAAACTTGGAGAATGGTGTAGTTGACGGCAGAAAATAGATTCTATTAAATATATCATGTAAACCGAGTGATAATGGAATTTTCAGTGTTGAAGAGCTAACGTGTACACATTAATACTCTTATGTACCCGTTTATTAATACTATCTGAATAGAGACTTCTACATAATACAGCGCTGGGGGATAATACAGAAGCTGGTTCATATCATGCATATAATATCAAGAGCGAATAGCTACTCTATTCTACTGCACAACAACGTTTACAGACAGATCCATAATGTAATGGCGGTGAACTGCACGCATAAGAACATTAGATTTTAGGAAATTGGAGAAGGCTTGTTGGCCCAGTCCTTGGCAGCTCCTGATATAGACTCACCCTTTTGAACCCATGTATCTATCCTGACTATTTTTAAATACTCAATGTTTTGCATTTACTATTTCATTTAGAATCTTGTTCCACTCTTTCACTACTCTAACCAATGTTTTCTATTTCGTGTCTAAAAGGGAATTTCTCTAGCTTGTTTCCTTTTGACCGTGTTTTATCTTGGCTACCCACTCTTATACCTTGCTTAAGTCTCCTGTGATAAGCTCTTTCATCCATTTAAATACCTCAGTCATATCACCTCCCACTCTGCGTTTCTCAAGGGAGTGCAAGTGTAGCTTTTTGAGTCTGTCTCCCTGAATAACACTTCGCCGAACTTCACTTCCCACACCAAGACTCTGTGGGTTTATGGATGTGGTAAAATATAACATATGTACAGTCACGAGCCATAATAAGTATCCAGGTCGTGTAAGAGACTTGGTGGCTTCTGATTCCTCCTGACTATGCCACGAAACAAGCTTTTTCAATATAGGTGAAGTTTCGTGGCAATATTTGAAGGACCCGCTAACCTTCAATTTTCTAACTACATCACGGGGTCTCTTAAACGAACTCCAGCAAGTATGAGACAGAATAATCTTGGTAACTGGTTCACTGGAATACAATATGACCAAGACTTTGATACTTCTTATAACTCGTGACTGTACTGCATATATATACACACGAACACAATGATAATCACAGACCATCACTCAAGGCAACATAACTTACAGAGGCGAAGAAAAACAGTGACACAGGAGCATTAATTCTGAAAAAAATTGCCCTTCCACCAAGCTCTGGGTCGATTTAAGAGTATGTCGGCTGGGAAGGTACACGCGTGGGCTCCAGAGAGAGAGGTTATTTAAAGCAGAAGTGTACGTGTGTGGAAAGAGAAGGTAACAGTCGCGTGCTGAAATTTACTTCAACGTAGCATTCATACCCTGACCATGTGATATAATAATAACACTATTGGATACAAACCTCTTAATTAAGTGGTGCATGTATTAGTTATTGGTATGCAACCATGATTTATATAATGTAGGTATGCATATTATTAATTTCTTTATTGATGCTGATATTGTCATCTCGTGAGGAACTAATTGCCATATGTTAAATAAATTCGGTATTTTTTATTTTTTTTTGTTCCGACACTGGACATAGGTTCACGAGACCCGTTATCGAGTTTCAGGTTATCACCAACGGTCACACATGCATGCCAGAGTAAATTCCGATCATTGCCAAACTAACGAGATGTTTTACGACGCTTAGTGGCCTTATGAAAAGCATCCGATATTCGATTTGGAGTAATAAATTTTCTCAGCCCCTCATCTAAGTGCATTCAATCTCCAAACGCTTAAGGTAGGGTAGGGTAGGGTAGGGTAGGGTAGGGTAGGGTAGGTTAGGTTAGGTTAGGTTAGGTTAGGTTAGGTTAGGTTAGGTTAGGTTAGGTTAGGTTAGGTTAGGTTAGGTTAGGTTAGGTTAGGTTAGGTTAAGTCCTGTTCACGCTATCGAACAGTACACGAATATATATTTCTGCAATTTTTCTAGCAATTTTAGCAGATGGAGTATTTCTCAGTAGACACCAGAGTATCAGGTAGTGACGGGGAGTATGCGGGTAATAGTAAAAAGGTGGCTTTCATTGACCGCTGTTGTTTTGTAGACGGGATAGACGTGCAGTTGTGGAACTATGAAAAAGACACACCTGAAACGGGGTCCCTCACTGAGCATATAATATTATAGAGTAGAATGAGACTGTGTGTGCAGAGGTGCGTCCTATTCTATGCTTGATAATGTGTACCCTTTTGAGGTGTACCCGTTTGAGATGTACACGTTTGAGGTGTACCCGTTTCATATGTCCACAACTGTACCATTCCGCCATCATACCTTCAAGTAAGTCAATTAACGTTTCTGCTGGTGTCATGGTTCGTGCCAGCCTCTCACCTATACTACTCCTGTGTATTGAACCTGATTTGGGTAACAATGTTTGCCCGTCGAGCACTGGTTACCTGATAGTGTGGTACATAGGCCTCCTGGGTTACTAAAGTCCATTCACCATCCGTTCCACCACCTCTCCCCTTGTGACGATAAATGTTGTGTAGTGATGCTTGAATGAAAAATGGATCTGAAAATAATGTTGGCAAAACTTTTTCTTGACATTATCGTGAGTGTGATATTGAATGAAAAATGGCTCTGAAAATAATGTTGGCAAAACTTTTTCTTGACATTATCGTGAGTGTGATATTGAATGAAAAATGGCTCTGAAAATAATATTTGCAAAACTTTTTCTTGACAACATTATCGTGAGTGTTATATTGTAGTGAATACATAGTTTGTCTGCACAGTGCCGGTCAAAAACCATGTTGGCCCAACCTGAATGATGCTGTTACAACCTCTTGCATTCATAAATAATGGACGTTTGCAGGAAAAGAGAGAAAATTATACTGTCACACATCCATGAGTCATGAGGTTAACAGTAAAGAAGTTGGTCTCATTTACGACAGAGTGCATGGGAATTTCTGAGTTTATCATCAAACCGAACAGGACTTTTAACTGTGTCTGTACACAGCTGGAATGGTGGAAGTTGTTGGACCATGCAAGGGAAGGGGAGGGGTCTGGTGTGTGTGTGTGTGTGTTTTAGATTGATTCCAGTGTTTGTGTGTGTGTGTGTGTGTGTGTGTGTGTGTGTGTGTGTGTGTTTTAGATTGATTCCAGTGTTTGTGTGTGTGTGTGTGTGTGTGTGTGTGTGTGTGTGTGTGTGTGTGTGTGTGTGTGTGTGTGTGTGTGTGTGTGTGTGTGTGTGTGTGTGTGTGTGTGTGTGTTTTAGATTGATTCCAGTGTTTGTGTGTGTGTGTGTGTGTGTGTGTGTGTGTGTGTGTGAAAGAGAGTACGATACTGTAGAATCTGTATTAGAGAAGAAACTGCATGGAAAGGTGAATAGGCGAGAATAATAAAATGACATATGGGATGGTATATTGATAGAAAGATTGTAATTGTGTTGCGTGAGTCCATGGCGTGCTGAAGCTGGTATGGAAAACGCATCATGGTATTAAGTATAGAAGG
This sequence comes from Petrolisthes cinctipes, assembly GCA_033782935.1. NCBI lineage: Eukaryota > Metazoa > Arthropoda > Malacostraca > Decapoda > Porcellanidae > Petrolisthes > Petrolisthes cinctipes. Next base: position 172,521 of record JAWQEG010005889.1, on the reverse strand, counting down.
TAAATATAGAGTGTTGGTAAATCTGGAGCAACTGATTCCCTCCAAACTATTCGAGGCAACAGGCCACCATTATGTATGTCCATCTGGTTCTGTTACCTGGAATACTTTGGAGGAATCAAGGCGCTACAATGTGTTGTTTACTACCCCCCTCAACTCTAAAATAATACCCCCTCAACTCTAAAATAATACCCCCCTCAACTCCAAAATAATACCCCCTCAACTCTAAAATAATACCCCCTCAACTCCAAAATAATACCCCCTCAACTCCAAAATAATACCCCCTCAACTCCAAAATAATACCCCTTTAACTCCAAAATAATACCCCATTAACTTCACTTCATATCTGGACCAACCCTACAGGCCATGCAGGTCGTACTTGGGTTACAAGGGGACGATGCCTCTATTCACTCTAATTATACGACTCTCATTGTCAAGCTTCGAACCTGAGGCTGGGATAATACTATTGCACCAACCCGGCAGCAGGCAGCCAGCGTTGTGTGCATGTATAGGATGGATGTTAAGGGGGTAGGTAGTACAGTGTTGGTTAATCTGGAGCTCCTAATTCCTGCAAACCATTCCAAGCAACAGGACACCATTATTTCTGCTAATCTGTTCCTGTTTTTCTTGCATACTTTGGTGGAATTAAGGAGCTTTAATGTACCAAAAGTAGTCTATTCCTTTAATGCCTGAAGCAAAGTGGAGTCGATAAAAATGACTTAATAGTGTAGGTCTTTCGGAGCCACAAAAGGTCATTCAGGTACAAGTTTCATTGTTTAATTTCTGTCTTGGGGCACCTGATGTTTGATAAGCATATATACAGAGGATATATTGCAAATTTACTTGTGTGTGTTCTAGGTAAACATTTGAAATACATTATAAACAGAAGGGATACCAAAAGGAAAGTCAGTGGAAAATATAGATAGATAAGTTTAGAGAGAAACTGGAGAATAATTAAGAGAGAAGAGCAGAGGAGAAGAGGAGGGAAGGAAAGGGTAAGGGTGAGCAGAAGACAAAATTAGAGGAAGGAATGAAGGAAAAGGAGGGAGAAGGGAAGGAAGAAGAAAATAATTATGAGAACACAAAAGAAACAGTAAAATAGTGGAAGGTGTAAGATGAGAGTGAAAGGGAGTGAGTGATGGGAAGAGACGTGAATGAGAATGGAAAGAAAATATGAACAGGTCAAAGTTGGAATGAGTAGAGGGGAGGGAGACAAAGAGAGGAAAAGCAAGGGAGAGAATGATACGAGTCGAGTGAAGAACGGGAGGGGAGAGAAACTACCACCACCACACGAGAGAATAAAAAAGGGAGAGAAAAGAGAGCGAGTTGGTTGGTTGGTTGGTAGGTTGGTAGGTAGGAGCAAGGAGGAAATGAGTGACTGCAACACACACACACTGTTTACACAAACTTTCATTGACGTCACTATACTTTTTTTTCCATGTTGCTCGTTGAGTTGAGTTGCAGATTTATTCCCACTTTTATCTCTCGTCACACATCCATTAAAAATGATGGGTAAAATTAATGCTATAAATAACTCGGGATAACTTCACGTGTTTGTACACACTCTCTACCCCTTCGTCATATTGGAGACATGGTAATTTCTGTTTTACCTTAAATCGTCAAAAGAGATTACAAGAGTCGAACACAGGAGACTATTAGTATATCAAAAGTTTATTTAAAGTAATATTTAAGCCAATGACCACCGAGGCCTTGGCTGTGACAGATATTATTCCTTGGAAATAGTCGGTGAAAAGTACCGTTGTCGAAAAATTAAGTACTTCATTAATATTGTTTTGTTTTTAATGGAAAACTTTATTTGCTTCGAATGTAGCCTAAAATCTCACATAATTCAGAGTTCTTATACTGTAAGTTAATACCAAAGGAGTGAACCCAACAACTGTAATATTTCTCAACTTTCCTGCTTCTTCTTGGTAAAGGAGAGAAGGAATGTAGGAATCTCAGAACCTCTCGTCCTGAAATAAAACACCTTCTGTTAATATACTTGGCTGCCCTTGGGAGTCTCTTTGTGGTCTTGGTGTCTTAATGGACCGAAAATTAAAGTTGCAAGTGTATCGATTTAAGAGTATTTTCGTCCGACTTTTTAAATGTCGATGGAATAGAGAAGTTCCTTATAGTATCTATCAATGAGTGGAGTGACTTGCTGAGATTCTCGTAGATGTGTAAAGTGTTAGGTAACTGAGTGAGAGAGGCAAGGCTTTGGTAGCAAGGCAACTTTAACGTGTCTGAATGATGTAGTATCTCATCCCCAGCTAGACATAAATTAACCCTTGTTGGAACGTGTATTACTGAGTGGTATAACGTAAGCCTAAAAATGTACCTCTGTGTTATGAACAAAACTGAAGAAAAGTGTGTCAATCCCGCATCATTTAATTTCAAATAACTGAATGAAGCAATAATGACAGTCATTGATTATAACGTATTTCCCTTCATTAACCCACGTCAAACAACTTTCGTTTTAGAATATAGTATAGTGTTTCACCATATGATTGTATAAAATTAATGACGTTTCTTTTCCTGAGAGTGAATGGTATGGTTCTTCTGTGAATTAGAGGTCAATAATTCCTTCACACTTTAGGTATTCGAAGCACACCTGTATACTTACTAGTGCTCGTGACTGTAACTATTATATATGTGCAGCTGTATATGTGTGCCTGGAAGATCAAAACTACACGAATTTAGGGGGGTGCGGGAGTAGGGGACAGGCTTGGGGGGGGGGGACTGGGGGGATGCGGGAATAAGGGGACAGGCATGGGGTGGGTAGAAAGCCTGTCCCCTATTCCCGCAACCCCCTAACCCCCCTCCCCAAGCCTGTCCCCCTACTCCCGCACCCCCTCCCCCAAACCGCCCCCCCAAAGCCTGTCCCCCTATTCCCGCACCCCCTTAATATTTACCCTAAACTATCTAAATTTAACTAAAGTAGAAGTCTGAGGTGTAGACTAAACTATGTTCACGACTGTACAGTAATAATAAAACAAAGTTCATTATATTGTTTTCCCCTCTTTCCCCTCCTTTTATTCCTTCAACTCTTCTCCCCAAATGGTCACTTTTATACTCAATCTGGAACAGACCTCAAATCACAAAACAAATCCATCCACAAAACAAATCCCTTCACAAAACAAATCCATCCACAAAATAAATCCCTTTACAAAACAAATCCATCCACAAAACAAATCCATCCACAAAACAAATCCCTCCACAAAATAAATCCATCCACAAAACAAATCCATCCACAAAACAAATCCATCCACAAAACAAATCCCTCCACAAAACAAGTCCATCCACAAAACAAATCCATCCACAAAACAAATCCATCCACAAAACAAATCCATCCACAAAATAAATCCCTTCACAAAACAAATCCATCCACAAAACAAATCCATCCACAAAACAAATCCATCCACAAAACAAATCCCTTCACAAATCATCACAATTCTTCCCTTTACAATCACATCTTCACTTCTATCACACACACACACACACACTACAACAACATTATCTGCTTTTATTTTTTTTAAGTTGCTGAATGATTGCCTCCTTTGGCTACCTCCCTCTGGATCGTAAGGGTTGAGTCAAATTCGTTCCTACGGTATGAACACAAAAGGGAAATGTGGGAATTGCCATCATTTACAAGAATATCGGTGGTAGTATTGATGATGATTGGTTAGGTAAGTGTTCGATGACTGTGTAGTGTGTCGAGAGAGTTAACGTACCGGTACCACGACATCGTCAAAGCCATCATCAATGTTCTTGCACACAACCCTTTGTATTATAATGGCCTTGAAGCCGACACCACCACCAGCACTTAACGCCAGACTAACTCTCAAAGCCTTCCTACTCATCACATCTATAATAACTCTGTAACCGGTGGGTGGATTTGGTATGGATAGACAAAGCTCTGTTTAAGGGAAGAGTATATTTTTGGTACATTGGAGCGCCTTAATTTTTCCAAAGTATGCCAGAAAACAGAACCAGAGGAACAAAAATAATGGTGGCCTGTTGCTTGGAATAGTTTGGAGGAATAATTTGCTCCGGATTTGCCAACACTGTATCCTCCCCTTAAGTTAGAGCACTGAACGGCACCTATTCTTAAGGGGAGATTATATTGTTAGTATATTGGATGGCTACTGATTCCTCCTAATTACACCAGAATACTGACGCCTTCAATGCTACTGTACTAATAAGGGATCTGTTTGTGGTATAGTTTGGAGGAAACAGAGATCATCCAATTCACCAACAAACGAATCTCCCCATAAGGTAATAGTATACTTTTGATACACTAGAACGCCTTGATTCCTCCAAAGTTTGCCAGGAAACAGTACCAGACAAACAAAAATAATGATGGCAAGTTGTTTAGAATCGTATGGAGGAATGAATTGCTCCAGATTTACCAACATTGTACTAACCCCTTAAGGTGGTAATTCTTTTTTGGTACATTGGAGTGCGTTGATTCCTCCAAAGTATGCCAGGAAACAGAACCAGAAGAGCAAAAATAATAGTGTTCTGTTGCTTGGAAGAGTTTGGAGGATTCGGTTGCTCCATATTTACCTTCCCCCTTAACCAAGAAAATAAATACCTAACACTATTATCTATCTTTAATATAAAAATAATAAGGCCTTTAGAATAAGTAGTGTGCATCTTAAAAAAAAAAAAAAAAAAAATGGAGGAAACAGTAGTTCCGATTTCGCCGATATGATGACTGGCTCCAGCACAATGTGGACTGTCAACCCCAGATGTGGTAACTGCCCTTTACACTGAATTGACGACTAGGAACCAATAGCACAGGTGTTGGTAAGAGGTGGTCCAGGCTGGTGAAGTCTTGTTTCCATCGATACCACAACACAATAAATACATAATCTATTCTTTAACCATTACCCTCGCTCGATATAAGTGGTGGATTTAAAGCTACATATGTTACCCAACGTCTTGTTAAATATGTCTTTCTTTGGTACATTGGAGTGCCTTGATTCCTCTAAAGTATGCCAGGAAAAAGGACCAGATGAACATAAATAATGGTGGCCTGTTGCTTGGAATAGTTTGGAGGTTTTAGGTACTCCAGATTTACCAACACTCTACTATCCCCTAACAGTCAAAGAGCAGAGTATAATATTGATCCTGGGTAATGGTACCGTTTGGTTTGTTGTGTATCGAAGTATAAAATTTTATATTGGTGCTTCATTACCAGCCTCTCTGGTGCCCTTAATTAATTCTGATCACTGTAATTCGTATGTCACACTTGCCTCTCTTGCACATATCACTTAATTCCCTTTTATTTCTTGCACGCTACTTTTTCTTTCACTGGATTTATTCGCTTTTTCCGTCTCCATGTGTGACACTTTGACATAAGAGTAAAGCTGCTGTTAACTTTCTTATCATGTGCAATCCAAATTCGTCGTAAATACTGGCTGAACCGCTCAGCTTTCATTTCTAATACCATGATCTCAAGAAGTAAAATTTTTTGGTTGAACTCGATATTTCATTGTGTAGCAGATATTGGTTAGCATTCAAAATTCATGCTTCATCTCTCTCCTCTCTTCAGTTACGGAATGATTGATTGATTGATTGATAGATGATGCCACTAGGAATCTGGAGGCACAACAGCCAGGGTCATATACCGCCCAACATAATATTAAATTCTTAAGATTTCAAACCTCAGTTACAGATACTTACAAAAAGTTGTACCCCTGTGAAAATTTATCTTATTTTTTAGACCGTTTCGTTTCTTGAGTTTGATTTTCGTGTATTTAGAAAATGAGTTATCAAAGTGTACCTTGACGATAATACCATCCACCAAAATAGAACAATGCCATGATCACATCTTCAAAAAACTTCATAGAACCCGAAACAAACGTAGCTTCACTACTCGATAACATTGTGCTTTTGATTTAACAATGGAATGTTATATCTCGATCTAGACTCTTTTTTAAATTGTGTGTATATTTTCATGGTTTGGTATTTGACAGCTCTTGTCAGTTTTTTCGGGACTGCTCGGCCAGACAGTCTGGGGAACTACAACAACAACAACAACAACTGTACCTGAAATAAACTTCATTGATTAAACTTGAACACCATAATTGCCGTCAACGTATACGGTATTAAATATAGTTATATATTATATATATTATATAGTTATATATTTATATACTTCTGATTATGCTCTATGGTTCCTGAAGTATTCACAATTCTATGTGGTAGCTTACAGCAGGTTACCTCGAAGGAGTAATATGAACAACACTGACGACGGCGGCAAGAAGCAGATAAGAAGGTATCTACTTATCATGAAACTCATTCCTCGACCACTACGCAAGTGTATTCTCGTCAACCATGACTGGCGTTCGCTGGTTGGCTCAGGGTGCAAAGGTTTCCTGGAAACGATCAGCTTTTGCTGTTACCATGTGTATACTAGTCCACCACCCCTGCCGGATTGTCCAGTTACAAGTGAGCACTCATCACCTCCGCCTCAGTGCTCGCATACAAGCCAATCCAAAGATCAATGCTACCACTCCAGTTAATGGAAGGAATACAGGTCAACTCCACATCACCTGATAAGTTGGGCACCTTGGATGTTAGCCTCTGTCTCCGCGTCCCTCATCAATGAATGGTGTCTATTTATCAGGAAGGAGCCAATCATCAAGACACCATGACAAGCTTAACCTTTATCTCGCCATGTTTATATCTTATGCTTATGTCTTGTTCTACTAATTACACATACACTGTTGATATAATGCATTATGTTATACTGCACACATCATCCCACTAGCCTATTCTTCAAGGAGTGTGAGTTCCGGGACCAGATATAGAAAAACATGAAATCAGAAGAAAGAGAAGACATGACAGAACACTCACTGAGATGGGTCACACTCACATTCACTCCCGTACAGGCTCACAAAATTGTCAGCTGGCCCCACATGATCTAATATCCAAAACAAAAAATCCATTTACATAGCCACTAAAAGGAAACAATCCGTGAAATATCGAGCTAAAACCGCTTTGGCAGCCGTAACATGCACTCGTATACCGGCGAAACCCATTCATTCATTCCAACCAACCACAAGTTATTATTTCTTACCCAATCCCAATTCACGTTTTCTTAAGTAATCAGTCACCATATCGTACCATCTTCTAGTTCTTCCCAGTCTCGTAATCCCTCTCGTGCATTTAGTTTCATTTAGTTTCACAATTTAGTTTTATTAATCCTTTCCACATGCCCATACCATCTCAGAACACACTCCTCTACTATTTTATAAAGTAATTTATTCACATCACACCTTCCACGGGTTTCTCTCCTTCTCACTCTATCCACACTTTTGAGCATGTCCTACTGACCTCACTCTCATATTCATGCCGCACTAAAATTTCACAACTGCATAACAGCGTAGGTATTAACATTTCTTCATGTACAGTCGGCCTCAGGCATTCGTACACAGAGCATTGGTTTAAAGGGGTCTTTATTCTGCACATACTGTAAAGATTGTTCTGCTGACGAATTCAAGTATTAACCAAATAACATTACAAAAAAAGTTTGGTGTTGGGAAATTAATGTAGTAAGTTTTCTAGTTGTTAGGAACTCTTGATGACACAGTGCTGTATACGAATTTCTGAGGTCGACTGTACTGCTCTTGCAACCACTGTATTTAACACTTTAGTTTTAACCAGTGCTGTCACTGAACTTAATACTGTTTTCCCTCATTTTACTATACTTTCCACAACTTTTCACGCTTTCCTCTCTTATCTAATCCTACTTCCAGGTATTTAACTTTTTCAACAACCTTGATCTTCTTACTATCCACTTACTTATATGTTATACACTGACTCACCTTCCACCTAATCTATCGTCACTTTGATCATACCAGTATTTACCTTTAAATAACTGCGTTCATTCACGTCTGTGATATTCTTCACTAATCTTACTAGATCCCTTTCATTGCAAGCATCATATTCTGTACATATATCATGTTTTGAAAAAGACTATTTTTCTCAACCTAAACCATTTCCACACTCGTTTCCAGTACTCTATCTTTAACCCTTTCATTCCTCCTTTCATATACACACTGAACATCATGGTTACATAACACATACATATCTCACTCAAACAGAGATTGTGGAAACTAGTCACTGAGTGCTCCATCCAAACCACACAACCATTTTAGAAGTTCTGTAGGACCTTTCAAAAGCCATCATCATCATCATCATCAAAAAATCCCTTCCTCAAACTCGGCCAGTATTTGCAAACCTTTGTCAGCAAACATTAAAATTTTCTTTTTCGTCTCCCCATGGATTTCAGATTGCTTAATGCCTCGGTCTTTAACTTGTCGTGACAGTGTTTACCTACGCACACTGCCCCGAAGCACACGAGGCAATGAAGTTGGAACTTTGAAGGTGACGATGATCCGACAGGAACTTTGTTTGGTTAAGGGGGTAATACACTCTTTGTACATTGGAGCTCCTCGATTCCTCCAAAGTATGCTAGGAAACAGGACCAGATAAACAAAGATAATGAAGGTTTGTTGGCTGGAATAGTTTGGAGGAATCAGTTGCTCCAGATTATACAAAAGTGTATTATCCCCTTTAAGTTAGATTAGGTTAGAATTGTGGCAGGTAATCTAACCCTTCTGCCACATAGAAATCTGGTGAGATCGCAACTGTTAATTAGTCCCGTCCCTTGTGTTCATGGTTTCTCTGAGGTATAACAGGTTTTCTATCACAAGACTCAATATATTACAAGGTAAACTTAAGCTGCTACATCTCGTCATGGCTACACTGTCTCCTTCCCTGGTAAGTTAGTCACAGGGAAGTACCATAGCAGCTCTAAGTCCATAATACTTTCATAATTAAGGGGGAAATTTTGTGTTGGTAAATCTGGAGTAACTGAATCCTCCAAACTATTCTAAGCAACAGAACACTATTATTTTTATCTCTTCTGGTCCTGTTTCCTGGCATACTTTGGAGGAATCAAGGCACTCCAATGTAACAAAAAAGAATTACCACCTTAATTAACCTTTCTATCTTCATCACTGGTTTCTTCGTCGTATTTCTGACCCACTCCTCCTCTGCCACCATAATAACCTCCCAGCTTTTGTTCATCAATCTCCTATCTTCTCACACCTCCTCTATTACAATTGTACAGCCACAAACAAATATCCACCGACACTTTCCATCCATCGTAGTAAGTATCTTGGTAATAAAGAACAGGTGTGTGATTTTGCAGCACCTCATAAGAATAATTGAGGGGGTTGAGTTGACGTAAGGTAGTTGTATGATTATATTTTGATATGATACTGATTTATTTGCATGATGGGAGGAAAGTGTCGGTGGTTATTTGATTGTGGCTGTACCATATACCTTGCCTGACATAGCCTACACTCATAAAGGACATATTTCTGTAATTTTAAAGTTACAACACTCTCTATATATTGTAAGGACGTACACATTGTTTTGTTTTTTTTCAAGTCCTCAGGTAACGTACAGTCACCGTCAAAAGTGTTGGCATCAGGCGAATGAAAGCGAGCCACTTGAATGTTTCTGATAAACCAACATTACAAAAACCAACAGCCGTATATAGATGCTTAATAATTTTTTAGGTAGTTTCATTTGAAGGTGATGTAGGACTTTTGACCGTGACTGTGCATCTCCACTCTTCCAATCCTTTCTCACCATTTCAGAGTAAAATTTCCACTATAGACATTATCATCTCGGCAGTTTACTTTACTCACTCCTGAAGCTCATTTGTCATTTACATCCCTGAATAGACTACCATTTCTACTATAATTTTTACTGTCACCACATTATCTCTACTAACACATACCTTTAATGACTTTTCTAGGGTAGCCTTCAGTTTAAAGTTGATTTCTCGTTCATCATCCTTGTCTGATGCTCATTTATTCATCACTTCTCCGCCAACCACTTGCCACACCTCTTTACTTTCAAGATAATCTCTCCTCTTCTTCTCTGTTCCTTTCCTGCACCTTAAACATCCTGACCCGAGAGGTATTAAGAAATACTTTTTATTTCTTATATTAAAAGTAAAGTAGCGTTTGGTCAGAGTTTATCGTTTTTTAAATAGTAGAATAATTGAATTCTTGCCTAGCCTTTACGAACGACGTGAAAGATAACTAAAAGCTATAATAACTTGAAAGACAAAGCTATGTACGTACAGTCGCGGCACATAATCCTTGACCAAACCCCCCTCCCCCCCGTACACCCTGATCAAGGAGTATGTGCCGCGACTGTACAAGGCAGAATAATAATTAATCTTATGTCTGTCTGCGGCCTCAAAAACCTTCTGTTATTTTACCTGCACAGTCCTCTTAACCTCAGCAACTCACTATTAATGTTATACCCTTTCTGACACTTAGGAGTTTAGTTCTCTCCACGTTACTTACCAGACTATTATTGCAACTTTTTCTTAAGGCTTCCAGATCCGTTTCCTTCATTTCCAACCTAAGTTCATTCTCCACCTCATACCCGGCTAATCCTGTGTTAATGCACCACTGCTTAGTTTCACCGTCTCTATTGTCTTTCCTCCTTCACTCCTTTTGTGTCTCTTACTTATATCACAAATACTTCTCAACTCTTTAAGGGGGTGCGGGAATAGGGGGACAGGTTTAGGGGGGTGCGGGGGCTTTTGAGGGGTGTGGGAGTAGGGGAACAGGCTTGGGGGGGTGGGGGTTAGGGGTGTGTGGGAATAGGGGACAGGCTTTCTACCCACCCCAAGCCTGTCCCCCTATTCCCGCACCCCCCCCCTGTGTCCCCCCCAAGCCTGTCCCCCTATTCCCGCACCCCCTTAAGTGTGCTATATATTAAAATTTTGCTCTAAAGTATAATATTGACTAATGAATCCTTGGTCTGTGACGTTGGTTTCAATCTTTCCAGCTGAATACATAAGGGAGGAATTGGAGTGGCGTACTGTACATTGAAAAATTAAAAAGCTGAATTTATCTTTAAACTTTTTTTGTAGGCAAATATATCAGTTAAGCATTAACGTTATTGCTCGCAAATAATATAGTAGACATGTATTATTTCAAATGCATGTCCCAATAAATAAGCGTCCATTATCAATAAAAACCTTACAAAGTTTTCATCATCCTTAGTGGGGTGTCAAAAACGTAACGCGACGAAAAAGGTCACCTCTCAATTGGGTTTTTAATTCGAAGCGGAGCGTAATTCAAGTAGAGATTATATTTTTTGAAGGAAGGGGGGTGGGTGGGGGTCCATTAGGATAAACTCTACAGGAGGGAGCTTGTTTAATAAAATTCCAGATCTTTGAGTTACATATAAGAATACAGTAATGTTGTCCTTATACACGTAACTAATATAGATACTGATATTATGTGTTTAATTACAATGATTTATCTTCCTTAAGGACCCTGTGATCGTGTATGAAAATTGGTGGCTTCTGATTCCTCCTGACTATGCCACGAAACAAGCTCCTTCCCTATAGGTGGTGTTTCGTGGCAATGTTTGAAAGACTCGCATACCTCCAATTTTCTGACTACATCACACGGTCCCTTAAACAGAATACTTCATATCCTGACTTCTCTTCTGTCCCCACCTGTCTTTCCTCTTTTCAATCACGTTATGCCGTCATTCACGTCTGATCACATGTGTTGAAAGTTATGATATGTTTGTCGGTAAAGTATGGACGGTAATAAATGTAAAAGTGTTAAGGGGGTGCGGGGGTAGGGGACAGGCTTAGGGGGGGGGGGGTTGGGGGGTGCGGGAGTAGGGGACACGCTTAGGGGGGGGGGTTTGGGGGGTGCGGGAATAGGGGGACAGGCTTGGGGTGGGTAGAAAGCCTGTCCCCTATTCCCGCACCCCCCTAACCCCCCCCCACAAGCCTGTCCCCCGACTCTCACACACCCCCAAGCCTGTCCCCTACTACAGCACCCACCTAACCCCCCCCCCAAGCCTGTCCCCCTATTACCGCACCCCCTTAAGCAAGCTTTCTCTTTCCTCCATCGCTATAAAAAGTTATTCATGACTTCAATATGAATTTTAGAAACGTAAATGAATTGTGCCCGCGTTGATTTAGACATGCTTCATCACTATTTACATAACATTTATATAACCACATTATAAGGGAAAAACCACCACCAAAGGGAAAATTTTCACAGCCCCATTTGAAGTCAAGAATCACATCCAACATTTACGACGTCTTCTCAAAGGGTGGGTCATCAGTTTGAATATTATTTTGTATGAAGCACGACGTCGGCACAGCACATTAAAATTATAGCCAAAGCTTTAATATTGCTAATGGTGCGTGTGACTTGCGGGGCAGACTATATTTAACAGAAATTATTTATCGTGTTATTGTTGTGGCATAATAAACGCAACATACGTGAACGTTGTAGTTTCGACGCAAATTTCACACAATTACCCAGATTACTTATACAACACGATAAATGTACAATACCATATACCCTATTTTGGTGTGTTTTCATCCTCGCCTCGCTTCGTCTGTGCTGTATCCCTCACTTACCCTTAAACCTATTTTCACTGTATATGTATGCATTAAAATTAATATACTTGTAGGTCTATTCCTGCTTGTAAATTTATCTTCTTCTTTTTTTTTTCTATACCTCAACCTCGGGGCTGTAGGCTATCAGTAGCCCGTGACTCTTGCGAGGCCCCGAGATTACTGGGTGTCGCACCAGATGAGACAGTGGAGCTTCGTGGTGATGTTGGTACCGTAGCTTCTCTTCTGTCCCACTAGATGACGACACCTTATTTATACACGTCACTATCAGGGGAGAGTAGCTACACCGTCACTCACAGCATCTTGGAATATGGTCGGGCATCTTCTATGTTGTGAGTTGACGACGATGTAGGGGGTATTTTCTTATTTTCTTGACGTGTCGGCGTAGCCAGGATAATTGACGAACAGCTGGACCCAGTTCACCTCTGAAAAATCCCAGACATTTTCTCGTGGATTCGAACCAGGGTCCTTGACATCCGCAGTCCGTCTCTTTATCCACTCTGCCATCGACCCCCCCCTCTTTCCCTTACCTATGACATTCCTGTTGCCACAATATCACCCTCTTTTCCTCCATTGTGTTTTCTGCTTTGCTCCAATTCTCAAACATAAGGTGAAGCTTTGCTACTCAATGTGTTAAGGTGGTAATTCTTTTTTGGTACATTTGGTACATTTGGTACATTTGGTACATTCTTTTTTGCCACGATTCCTCCAAAGTATGCTAGGAAACAGGACCAGAAGAGCAAAAATAATAGTGTTCTGTCGCTTGGAATAGTTTGGAGGATTCGATTGCTCCAGATTTACCAACAGAAAACTTCTTCCTTAAGGGGGTGCGGGAGTAGGGGACAGGCTTGGGGGGGACTGGGGGAAGGGGTGCGGGAATAGGGGGACAGGCTTGGGGTGGGCAGAAAGCCTGTCCCCTATTCCCGCACCCCCTAACCCCCCCCCCCTTCAAGCCAGTCCCCCTACTCCTGCACCCCCCAAAACCCCCTAACCCCCCCAACCCAAGCCTGTCCCCTCTATTCCCGCACCCCTTTAAACCAATACAAACTATAACAGCCGTAACCAAAGAGTCGATAGGAGTTCAGTACTAATGCTAAGCCAAAGTACCACCGCTTCCCACTATAGGTCGGTTTTCTTATTTACCTTCTTATGGCTTACGTCCGGCGACCTTCCGAGAAAATCCTGGTATTACTATGATCCCCACAATGAACATGAGAGAAACTAACTATAGCTCTGAACGTCGTGTGAGGAAAATTATAACTAGTGGAAGATGAAACTGTGTAGCCTAAACGCGAAACGCACACTGTCAGTTTTTATGTTTGTTGTCACTGATAACGTTAATGTATTCCTACAACGTGACCTTAGGACTGAAAAGTGTTCGTTCTATTTTTCTTCTTACTTTACCTGCTGGCGACATCATATAATATTATAATCCTGTGCGTCCGTGTTCATGAGGAATAAATACACTTCATGCACCAGTGCCATATATATATTATGTTTAAGGGGAGAATATACTTTTGGTACATTAATAAAGTGCCTTGATTCCTCCAAAGTAAGCCAGGAAACAGGACCCGATTAACAAAAATAATAGTGACCTGTTGTTGTTGTTGTTGTTGTTGTTGTAGTTCCCCTGTTGTTAGGAATAGTTTGGAGTAATCATTATCTCCAAAAAAAGCCAAAACTATACTTTCCCTATATACTTCTCTAACGTATTTACTAATATATCTTTAATTTTTTTACTTTTAAGCCATTTCTCTCAACTGTATTATATAAATATTACTCAGATCAACAGACTCGTACCACACACGATAGGAAGGATGGACATCTGTTATTTACTGTACATTTATATATTTCTTCCATTAAATACTTCCTCTATTTTCATATTCTATTTGAGTTCTTTTATAAATTTACTTCTTGTACTATTGCATCAGATTTTTATTTATTTTTCCTCTTTTCATAGCATCTATTTTTCGTTCAACGGTATATTCATATATTCGTTTTTATTGTTGGTTTCTCGTACACGTTTCTCCATTTCACACAGCAACCGAGAACGAGGGACGAACCACATATCCAGGAACGTTTCACACCTCTAATTCAAAGTGGCAGGCTCCGTGGGGCGAATGTCAGTGTGTCTCTCTTTCACCAACTGGCCTTTAAGCGCACAGCAACAGGGTTCGTGTTGTGATCCAGCCACTCCCTTTCCTGTACTCGGGAAAGCAATTTACTTCTTCAGTGTTTACTTCCGAGTAAATCTTTGTCCTCCGCGTACATTTCTATTCACTGGGAAACAATCATACCAAACTTGGTGGGTTTTTCTTCTCATGCGTAAACTACTCTTATCTCCTTCTCATGCTCCACTCGTAGTAACCAAATAATTCATGCTTGTGATTACTATTTATACCTCGTAATACCTATATTCATCCTTATAAATTCCATGTATTCTTTCTGTGCCAACTCAAGAAAAACACAATATATATAATTATGCCTTTACTGTGCACACAGGAACGAATCTTAGCTCAGGATGACAAATACAACTGATGACTTCTGGAAAGGGTTGGTATGGAGTCCTATTCAACATGATCTGTTATAGTTCATTTTCTCGACGCTACCTCAAAATATTCGAGTTTAGATAAAATCTCTGCCAGAGTGCATCAAAAAAGGAATCTGGACAAGCAACAGTGCAATAGTTGCATTTCATCCATTCACTTTCTCTCTAACAATAACAAATACTGCGGGGTTCGAAGGTAGAGGGAAAAGTATGGGGTGAAACGAGGAAAACACAAAAAGTTTTCACGGCCGAGCCAATAGACCATAAGTAACCAGCTCTGTACCAGGGCACCCTTCCAGCTGGACCTTAGTGAGGTAACATTTCGGTTCCTATCAGGGTCATTCTTTCGGAACTAACTTAGGCTTACTTTATGAGGTGGGTGAGTTGGTGGTCGCTTTTGTGTTGTCGGGTTGTACGTATGCTTTTATCAGTACAGTACACCCACTCCAATCAAGCATAAAGATACCAAGTACCGGTAAGCCTTTATTTACAATATAAACTTCGACTATTTTTATAAAAGCATCCCACATATTCTGTAAAAGACTATACTGTATATCGTGCCTACTAATACAATATTGTATCTACATTATGTGTACGGTATTGTGTGTGTTCTGTACAACGTTATCAAAAGCATTCTATAATCATTGATTGATGACCAATCTCAAGACACCGAGGAAATTGCAATGCCTACTAGCCTTTCTGTCCGTCCTCACTAACTTGATGTGTAGGTTCCCCTTCTACTACACTAACTGGATGCCGACGACAGTCTTTACGGTGTCAATAAATGTCATCTCTTTGGCCGTGAGGGTGAGGGAAGCGCCCAGGGGACCGACCCTTCCACCTTCCCATGACCATGACTCACTACTGTGTAACTAACTGCCTATATGATGTTTTCGTATTATATTCCTACTTCGTATGCATTTCAGTGGCCATTAAAGATCAATAACCACAACGGAGGGGACAATATATATACATTACATTTCCCTAAATACAATTCATTTTGAAAGCACATATCTTTTTCTATTAACTCTTTCGTCATTGGTCATAATTTGGCATTTTATGTATTTCACTTCTTCTAAAGTCAAAAAGGTTTTCTCGTAAAAGGAAAACTACTTGTATTATGGTCCGCAATACGTTGGAGATTATTTCATCACTTGAACTGCCAACATTATACCACTTTAGTGCATTACGAAGAGAATTATTCCCTTGAAAACTAAGGTATATTTGGACAGTTCCAGGAAAAGAGCGGATGTTGTTTGTCCTATTTGTTTGTTCTATACATGCATGTGTCTAGCTGTATGTTAGACTTTCACATTTAGGTTTGGGGTGCACTGGCCAGCATTCCTTTGTTTATTACTTACACCGAGTTCAAGTGAAACAAAACAATTCCTATCACATTGCCTTTGTGGCTGCCCATATCTTTTGAGCCTCCCCGTCCCGGCCACAGCCAAGGGTGAGGCGACATGCACCATTTCATTCGCTTCATTCCTCTTTGCAAATCCTTTCATGGGTAAACGTTAAACTGGGGCTGGGACTTTGACAGTGGTGGTTATATGTTTCCACTCTCTTTCTTCCCTCCCTTTCCTCAAAACATATTGATTTCTGATCCGAAAGAGCTGTGCTTTAAGATATTTTTTGCACATATACCCACATTCAGCTGTAAAAATCTAATAATTTTCCCTCCGTCGGTGAGGCGAACACACAATATAGCAAATGCGTCGAGATTTAATTCTTATATAATGTAAACCTCCTCTGCAATCAAGCCCAGGCCTGGCAGGACAATGGAAATTTTCCCTGAATATATTTACCTGTGGTAGCCCAACATACCATGCGTACCGTTACATAGTTTCATTTTTGGGTGTTGAAACTGTAAGGAACTCTCTCTTGAAGTACGAGTATATCACAGTGAGAGATTATCCAACACAATACCCCTGTCATGGGTAAGTTTCAAACCTACACACCACTAGTATATACTGTAACTTGAGTGTCGATGCTATTATCACTAAGTCACAAATGGTTTTGTGTAGGGAACGTAGTTGTTCAGAAATTATTAAATCAACGGCTATCATTTTCTCAGAGCATCATTCTTTAACCCGGACTCTCTGCCAACAATACCTAGCTCTGTGTTTTCCAGTTCATTCCACCTATTATTCTGGTTGTTTCGGCTACACTTATCACCCTTTACCAAATGCATTTTTATAGATATTCTGGAAGTATTGTACAAAAACATGCCGGTTGACTATTAATAAAAAAGTAATTATATATATTATTTTCTTGGTAAATCGTATCTGTCATAAAAGCAGGGTATTTTAAAGATGGAATTTGACCTTGACATCGACAAGCCATGTACTTTGTCCACTCTATGTAGTCGTTGGGCTGCAACACACACCATCTCACCATGACAGCTCATGTGTCTTTTTCACCATAACATATGTAACAAACTATTGTTGCAATGAATCACCAGAACTATTCCAGAGTGAAAGTTCTATACAGTTCCAAACATCCAGCCAAGAAATATCACCCTGCATACTGAAATACAAGTAAAACTTTCACTACCAGACAAAGAATGTGATCCAAAAAGTGACGGTGGATAAGACAGAGTGATGTAAGCTGTATGAGGTAGTGGTTGGCATCACCATTACCCTTACGGACCCTGTAAGGATTATCATGTTACTAACTTTTCAACTCATACTGTTCCACTTAGTTTATTGTACTGACGATGTATACTTCCGTCTTTGGAGATATGCAGTATTCTCGTATAATATTATACGATACACTATCTCTCATCTAACTTTAATAATCATCTAACGTCCAGCAACTCAGCCCTGCCTGTATAGCATCTCACCTCTCATACCATAGCGCTTGTTGTGAAGAGCATTCGAAACTTATGCTTTTAAGTTACATTAATAAATCGTAAAACTGTACTTTAATATATTTACCGGGTACACAGCCATATAGTGCGATATGTACCGAATGAAAATTGTTCGTTAAATATCTAGTTCTACCATTGTGCTATTTGCCCTTCATTATTAGCCAATGTTGAGTTGAAAAGTCTTATAAATTCATTACTTATGAGGATGACTCCCTGTAGCGAATTTTCTATTGTGTTGGCAGGACAGAAAATACATCACCAGACTCCTTCATACCCAGAGATGGAACCAGCGCACCTCTGGTCTATATATACACCACCAGACTCCTTCATACAGAGGGATGAACCAGCGCACCTCTTGTCTATACAGCACCAGACTCCTTCATACAGAGGGATGAACCAGCGCACCTCTTGTCTATACAGCACCAGACTCCTTCATACAGAGGGATGAATCAGCACACCTTTGGTCTATACAGCACCAGACTTCTTCATACCCAGGGATGAACCAGCACACTTCTGGTCAATATATCTTTAGTCTCAATTCTCTTATAAGCCGCTGAGCCAAATCGATGCAATGGATGATAAATGAACGTCCACTTTATGTTGGCGTGTTACTTCATTGAGGGGAGAGAATACTTTGGGTTAACATTAGAGCTCCTTGCTTGCTCCAAAGTATGCCAGGAAACAGGATCAGATTAGTAAAAATAATGGTGGACTGTTGCTTGGAATACATTGGAGGATTAATTGCTCCAGATTTTCCACCACCATACTTCTCCCTTATTGATCTGCAAGAGGCTATTATGTTCCATTTGCAAGCTGATGAAAGTTACACACACACACACACACACACACACACACACACACACACACATACTTATCAAACTAAAATATGTTGTAGATCCTATCCACCAATTGTTTTCTGACGATTATTAGGCAATTGGGATTAAAGTGAGCGAGACTGAGGGAGTAGAAGGGAATTCACCCGTGTATAATAGCCTTAAGAGACCTTGACCTGAGTCTGGATGAGGTATTAAAAACTCTGTGTGAATGACAAGTTGATGGTCAAGCAGAATTATAGATAAATTCTTTTAGTGTCCATAAACTTCATCTTTCAATTTGCTTGATATCAGAATAATGCATTAACTTGTATACATATTATTGAGGTGAATGATGAGTCTCTCTGCAGGGATGTGATTCTGGTAAACATCTTCACTGTGTTCAATTGATAGTCTATATTCACCTGACGCATCCGGGAATAGTATTATCATGTCTTACTCTATACCACCAAACTGTGAAAGAAGAAACACATATTCTCTAGATACACAAAAAACAACAACTTACATTTCGTTATTAGGTAGCTATGTATGTAGATCTAAGTATTATGCAATGTAAATATGCAAGAGTCACAGAAAAAATTACACGTTACACAAATATATAATATTGCCAGAATGCATCCACCGGCATGTCCAGCAAATTCATCCCCCGCGAGGGACCAAGAAAAACTCTAGTCGGTAAAAATAGCTCCGTGTTGCAAATGATCAACTTGACATTCATACTCGTGAATATCATTGCAAATATCGAGTCTTGCAAGAAAAATTGTTTATTGAATACAATAACCACGAGAACCTTTGCTGTGAAGACCACCTTGGATAATTCTAATTAACAACGTCTCTATGTTTGCATGTTGAATTGTACGTTGTTTGGCTGTTACGGTAGGCCTACATTTAATATGTGTAAATTAATGAATGAGGGTGAAAGGTGATGAGAAAACCACGAACAGATCTACAGGTATATTTCGCAGGTAAATTTATTTTCTTTTTGTACGTCATATCGATACCTCGTCAAGGTTTAGGCCTAAATTTTCAATGCACGTTTTTATAAGTCCTGACAAATTATCCAATCCATGGCTATAGTGGATTCGAAAAGAAGTCAGTGAAGATATCTAATCGGGACACGAGCTGGCTCTCCTCTGGACCAATGGGCTCCGATAAAGATATTTAATATATACTTATATAAATAGACTGCTCGAAGGGCGAAATATAGCAACGACAATACAGAATTTCCGCCAGTGCCAGATGGGCCGACCAGACTCGTGTTTGATTGCTTCAAACTGTAGTGTAGACAGTGGTGATGCAGCCTGTGTTGTGGCTTGATGTATACAGTACGGGAGGCTTCATTAGTCTCTCACAACACTGTGTCAACATGAGGGCTCTCGGCTCACACTGGACCTCGTCTCGTATGTACAGTGTCGGACTAATGTTCTGTCCCTCAGCCCGTCCCAGTACGCAAGCCATCTGAACCACTTCAGGCTCGGACAGCGAAGCACCAGATGAAAGTTTGGGTTATAAACAACAGATGGGAATCGGAATGATAAGGGAATAAGAAATAAAATCTAGTGCTTCGTTGTCCGAACCTGAAGTAGTTCTGAAGTATGGTGCCCTGTGGCTGGCTACGGGACAGAAAATTAGTTGCCGGACTCCGCCCCGGCACTGTACAGTACAGTACTTGTACGGTATTAATTAAACCTAAGACTAAGGTATTGATGCCATGTCATGAAGTACTGCTGTATGGAACTATAAGTTTCACAGGCTCGTAACCTGAAGAACCAGAGAAGTTTATTAATTTGCCCTCTGGATATTGTAAATGTGTGTGTTGAATGTGTTTGTTAGATGATTATCTTTAGGATATCTTTCAAAAAGTGCTGAGTGATGCGACATGACTTTTGCTGCCGACTGTACAGTATTATACTAAGTGGGTGGAACCAAACGCTATGACCCGTGTCACTGAACACATATATTGATAATACTGTATATAAACAATGTCCCTCCTCACAATATACTGATGATAACAACATTATGTGAATATGGTAATAAAATAATTTCACACTATACATAATCGAATTTTCCTCACACAGGTTTTAATAGTGTGATTTTTTGACAATGATCACGAACTCCAAAAAAATATATAATTTTTCGACTCCCAGCATAGAGAGAGAGTAATGAGAGGGTGTGAGTGTGTGAAAAAATGAAAATGGTTGTGAGAAGTGAGCGAATGAAAGTGAAACGAGAAAATGTGAGAATCGGTACGAGAATAAAGCGAAGAAGAAAAGACAGAAGGTGAATGAATGTGAGGAGAGGGAACTTGTAAATATGAAGAGAAAAGGAGAAGGTGAAAGCAAGGGTGATACGGAGAGAAAGGGCGAGGGTGAGAATAATAAAATATGAGTGAGGAGGAGGAGGAGGAGGAGGAGGAGGAGGAGGAGGAGGAGGAGGAGGATACAGAAACGCACATTTTGTCTGGGTTGAAATGTCTCCTGTATATATCATTTCTCCATGTTCGAAGCTACCATCCATCCAGCCTTTGTGAATATGGCTTCAATAAATTACCATTAACAGTACTAGGATCGCAATAGAATTTAGTAGGAAGGTTGCGTAGGAAGGTTGCGCAACGTAAGTGGCAGGACTTGGAAATAATACCCCGCATTTAATCTGGTTCAAAATGACAGATCCGGTATGGTCGTTATTATACATTGTGAAGTGGCTGGCTGAATGAATTTAGTAAATATCTGTACTTGATGCAAATGTATCTAATGTATAAATACATGTAATTCACCAGTTTCGTTTGGTCACTAGGACGAACTAAACACGGTGATCACAACTGTGTGCATTTGTTTATGGTAATATGATTATGGTATGTTATTTAAATTATGTCACATAATACATCTTGTTGATTGGTTGTTAGAAAATAAATAAAGGTGACTGAACAGCTTGAGTCATAAACCACTGGAGAAGGATATGGAGACGAGGGATACTAAACTTCTAAGAAATAATTTGAAAGGAGAGATAGTTGTTGAAGAGCTAAAAGTGAATGTATTGGCACCTTTGGGGACCTTGGACAGTAGGATGGAGGTGGGTGAGGAAGGGGGGCAATAGTTGTCGAACTGGAGGCTAGAGAAGAAGAGTGATGGGGTAGGGAAAAGGTGGACTCAAATAGACGACAGGAGATGCAGTGGAAGAAATTGATTTGAAGCTGATCCCTACACTTTGTTAGGTGTTAACTTACAGGTGTTATAAGTCATTGGAAACAGCTCATGTAAGCTAACAAAGTATCGTTCTGGATAACTACTGTTCTCTTAGAATAGGAATCAATGCCGCATGTTTTAGGTGTGCTAGGTAGATAGAACAATGCCTAATAAAGTATGAAATTCACTCAACTCCCTCCATCCGTTTATTTCTCTTACTCTGTGGCTTCTTCCTCTTATGTAAGCGTGTGTATTAATAATAGTATATAATTTGGTACGTGTGTGTGTGTATTTGTGGTAATTTATTTGGTTTGTGTATGCATTTTTCTATATATGGTGGAAGGAGCAAAGGAACATTAAAATTTTAAGTATGATTTATCCAGTAAGGGGAGATTATTTTGAGAGTAAAATGGAGGGCTACTGATTCCTCCAAACTATGCCTCGAAACAGCAGATCCCCCATTAAAGTAACAATAAAGTTTCTGTTTCCTGACTTACTAGTAATAATACCCACGTGTTTGTGTCTAATCTCATCGTTGCAACTTGGTGATGATCATTTTTCGTCTCTGTCGAATTTGGTTTGGCAAGAGTTTAGAGTGCTTGCTGTTGAAGTGTGATGTTGTCCTGATAACATGAGCTGGTAGTCTTCTTGGGATTCATTAATAAACGGTGGTGGGGGAGGAAGGTAATAATGTCAACTCTAGGTGGGAATGGCAGAGTGGAAGCCCCTGTACCATCAAAGACAAAAGTCGTGTCGTTAAATTTGGTGGAAACATATGGTAAAGAGCTAACCATACTGGGCATGGACGTTATTGTTGTAGGGTTTTCATTATATTTCACGAGTTATAATAAATCATCGGACAAGACAACGACACGACTTTTGTCTTTGATAGTACAGTCAGTCACGAGCTATAATAAGTATCCAGTTCTGCTTCCAATAGCCTGTTGGAGTGTTAATTAACCGAGCTTCAGTAAGTATGAGACAGTAAAAGCGTTGTTATTGGATTTACTAGTATGTCAGTCAGATAATCTCAACTTCAACAAGACCTGGATACATAATTATGGCTTGTTACTGAACGAGTGAGATCCTGTTTCTGGAGCCACGAATGATGATAAGTGACGAGTAATTATAAATAACTAAGAATGGTGAAAGCTAATGGTGGTACTGTTGAATGATACCTTAAGGAAAGAGTATGTATAGCTTAACAATAATAACGGTGTCCTGTTGCTTAGAATAGTTTGGGGGAATCAGTTGCTCCAGATTTATCAGCACTGTACCGCCCCTTTAATTAAGGGAGTAGGACAGTATTGGTAAATCTGGAGCAACTGATTCCTCCAAGCTATTCCAGGCAACAGGCCATAAATACGCTAGTTATTTTGGTCTTGTTTCATGGCATACTTTGGAGGAATCAAGGCACTCCAATGTACCAAATGTATACTATCCCCTTAAGTGATTATAATGATGTTAAGGATTATCACAAACAGCAATGATGACGGTAGTAGGGACACTTTATCATTCAGACCACACACACACGTAGTTTGACCTTCCCATTAATTAGCAAGTGAGTGCAAATACCGACTTAATTAAACTTGATGGCAGAGCGGGAAGTTACAGTATGTTAGGAGCCACCTTGCCTTGCCCGTCCCACCACCTCCCTCATTTCCTTCAATTTCCTTCATTTCCGCCAACATTTTCCTCTCGTTTACTCCCTTGTTGTTCCAAACGGTATCAAGAATTTTTCAATGCATTTCTAGGTTATGTTGTTGTTATGTTTGAATATTGCTTCAGAAAAAATGATGATGATGATGATGATGATGATAGTGATCTGATGATGATGATGATGGTGATCTAAAAATGATGGTAATGTAAATAGTAATGATGATATGATTATGATGATGATAATATTGATTAGGACTATTTTTTTTATTCCAGGATTTAGTGATGAGGAATGGAGAGAACGGAGGGATAAGGGAGAGAAGGTCACCCTGGACACCAGCCTCTTTCTCAAAGGTAAAATGAAGCTCGATATCTAGTCAACTTAATTAAGAATGAAGTACGATGTTGGTAAATCCAGAGCAAGTGATTCCTTCAAACCATTCCCAGCAACAGGTCATCTTTTTATTTGTTAATATGGTCCTGTTTCCTGGCAAACATTTGGAGGAATCAAGGCGCTCTAATGTAGCAAGTGTATTAGCATCATAACGCCCCCTTCACACGTGGCCACTTAGCAGCGCTACTCAAGAACTTAAAGTAGTACACTGGAGCGTTAATGGCGCTGCTAGCACTCGTCTGCAGCACGGCTTTTTCTGGTCGTGGCTGCATGTGTGTGAGGGCCTCCATTTACCGCCACTATTTACTAACGACAGCGCATCCCAGTAGTGCTGCTAAGTGGCCATGTGTGACTGAGGGCTAAGGGTCTATGATTCTGTTCGTGTCTCTAACAAAGCGACCATTGGTATCATGTTTGACTTTGCACTTTAAGGAATATGTAATGAATGCAGACAACTTATTACCCCATACTGTGTTACACTAACGTTCTGGACTGAATTGTGGTAATGTGCTTCTTGGTACAAGTTAGAATGCCAGAATCCTCCTACACACCAACACCATTACAATCCCCGTAACACCTGGACTTTCTCTTCCCTTGAAAGGAGTAATGTGTTGTGCGCTAATTGGAGGACAGTTGATTCCGGCAAAACAGTTCACCTGATGATATACCGAGTAACTGTTTCCCAATTGAGTTTGGAGAAATAAGTAACAGTAATCCAAAGCTTTGTCCACAGGAGATTAACTATTATGGGGAGATTATCTTGGTGATGAATTATTGAGCTACTGATTCCTCAAAATTTGCCAGAAAATATACGACCCCGTTGTTACTAACAGGGAAACTGTTTCGTGGCATTCGTGGCAAAATTAGGAGGAATCAGTGGCCCTCCAATTTACCATCAAGAATTACCTTTTATTATTATTATTAAAAAAGACCAGAGACACAAAGCTGAGAGAGAATGCAAGCATTCTATCAATCCGAGGACCACAGACTCATAAATCCAACCTAAAGAAAAGAAGATAGCGTAGAGAAAGAAAGATGAATAGTTAACTCAATAAATATATATTAGCCCTATTCTTGAAGCCAACCATTCCCACACCATCAAACACACATTCACCAAGGCCATTCCACAATGACACAGACCAAGGGACAAACGATTGACTGTAGCCTACTGACAAGTTCTATAGTGCGGCAATACGTAAGCAAACCTGTGGGAGGCCAACGCACCACAAACTGGAACATACAGAGGTGGCAGAGACGAGTTAAGAGGATGCTGCACATTACTTCTGATCTTAGCATTAGAAACAATCTTATCCAGCAACTAGAGATGGCAGTCAGCATGCTGAACTTCATACTGGAGAACAGGATTCCATCAGAGGCAAAATAAAGGAGTTAAACCACCGCAGTAACAATGAGTGATCTCCGAACACACGCCAAGCTCTACGCATAATACACAACTTTTTGGGAACAGACCTCGAGATTGACTGCACATGCTTCTCAAAAGTCAGATTGGTATCAAATGTAACTCCCAGAATAACCAAATTCTCAGACCCCCTCCAATACAGTCCCATCAAATATCAAGGGTGGCGATAAAGGGTACACGGTGTGAAACCTAGAGACGACCATTGCCCTAGTCTTGCCAGCATTCAACCTTATATCCCACAACCTGCACCAATCACTATTCTTATCCAGGTCACGATCCAATGACTGAGCAATAGAACCTTAAACCTCTTACCTAAAACCTCGACTACCACACTCACCTTTAATATTCCTAAACTAACTGAAGTGTTTGCCACACGTATAATAGAAAGTCATCATATATTGCAAGACTGTTGTCAAGTTTGCTGCAGGTTTTATTTTTAAAAAGTTTCTCTCCTTTCTATCTGTTTTACTTTAACGTAATTGTATGTCAGATAATTTACATAGTCAATTTGTGCCGAAATTCCAATGAACATGTTGTACATCCGGAATATTGATGAATGATATGTTGGCACCATCTTTATATGTTTGTGTTATATATCAAAGTTAAATATGAAATTTTCACAGTTTCATATGGTTAGGTCACCAGCACGGATAAGTCTCCACAATTTCGAGGTTGTTCCAGGAATCACACATACACTCACACACACATGCAAGCACGTCACGACTTTCGAACAAGCACCCTGGTACAGAGATATGGACCTGAGGGTGTCTCGAATATTGCAGCTACAAAGGCACCAAGCAAAGGCTTTATGACGTGGGTTGGATTTTGATTGACGATTGAAACTCCACTTGGAGGAAAACCTTTTCACAGCCCTTCAACTGAGTTGATGCATTTTTCTGGAAATCGGATTACGAGTTCAGTATGCTGACTACTCAGCCACTTCCAACCTAACTAAAATAATTAGCTTTAATCAAAACGAGGCCCTCTGACTGGAGGCTTTAAGGATACCCTCTGACCACACAGCTATCCAAGAATGGACCTTGAACTGTTGTTAAGAAAAATTGGAACTTTCGTTTCACGTTGCTGTTCACCTTTGTTTATCTTTATCGAGCCTCATCTACACCGGGACCAATCCAACTTATCTAAGATCGAGGACTCCTCATATCTTTATTAAATATTTATGTATTAAATGTAATCTTAAAGAGATGCCACGACTCTAGCCGCATTCTTTTAATTATTCAACTGTACTTGCTTTCCTTCTGTTTTCTTCGTGCTTGCTGTCACACCTTTTTATCACCTTCTTCCTCATTCTACAGGCGCTTCCAGGCCTACATCGGTCATCTCTCTCCTTCAATCCATCAATCACTTATAGATGACAGTCCGGTGCCTACTGCTTTGATGTTTCAAAATTGTCCTAATTTGTTTTGTTTTTCTTTTTTCTTTCAAGCAAGTGTGGGGTAATGCAAAATACAGGAACTATTAAATACTGTTAGATGTTTCGCATTTATCTGTATATTAAACTCAGTGTGAATATTACTGTGACAACACTACAGCACTCCTGCAGATGTGTGTTTTAAATATGATGCTATACACATACATATAGAAGTATGTCTAACGTTTATCTTGAACGTAATGTAGTCTGCAGTTTTGTGTCACAAATACAGTGGTTATTGACCATCATGACAGCTTCTACATCCACGTCTTTCCATAACGATGGAAACTCTACGAAAGTCAAAACAACATTTTAGGAATTTCCAGACACTGCTAGATGTGCCGATACACTACTGTACATAGCAATATATTAGCACGTGCTGATAATGTGTCAAGGTTCTGTACACGTCTGGTTAGGTTGGATCATGCTGGGCACATTGTAAAACAAAAGTACCTTCATATAAATTTTCTGCTACCTTCAGGCCCTGCCCAGTAGTGGGAAAGGTACCTTAACACTGTTGAATAATGAGAAAAAAAAATAATTTCCGAAGATCAGCACTATTAAAAAAAACATGAATAAAAAAACTAATATAATAAAGAACAAAGAAAGAATGAATACTATAAAAACAGCAATGATAACCTAAGTAAGCACTGACGAGATATTTCTTATAATTCTGTAAAAATCAATTATATTTTATGACGTATCTATAAGACAATATAATACAGAAGGCAGTTATTCGTTTCATTTAATTGGTGATATTTGTTATGGATTCCTAGGCTGTCTGGCCTGACAATCCCCGGAGGAAGTACACAGGCAGATCCCCTGTTCTCTCCCACAAATGTTCCCACAGGTGTGAGGATGTTCAGGTAACAGACAACCCTCCCTGACTTTCTGTGAAAACTAATCAATGAAAGTCTCTCGTTAGAAATTTTTATATATACGGTACTTCACAAAGAGAAATATTCAGACTTTAATTTAATGAATGGAATGTTAAGAATTATTTATTGAACTAAAATGAATGAATTAGGATGCCGTCAGTACCATATTTGTTTTGTGGGACACACTGATGGTAATCATCAGATACGAATCATGATAATAAGCCCTGGCTCGGACGAGATATTAATCCTACTCGATTTGAAAATAGATGTATTAATCGTATTCCAATGACCTTTCAGACATGGACTGTTCATTTATCTAATAAGTAGCTGCAGTGTTGTGTTGGTAGTAATGGCGTTGATGCTATAGCCAGTAGTTTGGAGCTGTAGGTTATTAACGAGATAAAATTTGCTAAACGGGATGATTATTTAGGCTTTTCTCCCGTGTATGTACTACCAACACCTTAGAAGTTAAAGGATGGAATAAAATATATTGTGATATAACGGTGAGGTAGCACTGTTGGTGAACGATGTCCCTTGATCTCTGACTCAACCAGAATGTTACGGAAATGATGTTAAAAATTGGACTCCCCGATTTAGAAGCTTGGCGCATTCACAGCAGCGCTCAAATGAATATAAACATTTTATGTTTCACATTAATATTAACTTTAACTGGCTACAAGTACAATAATATATATTTCGTTGATGAACTAATTATGCCAATAACTACTTTAATGCTTTCGTACATGGCAATTATAAATCAGTTATATTACTTTATTTATTCCTGGTAGTGTGGGAGGAAATTCACCCGCTAATTATAATTTCCAACACTTCCGTTGCCCGTGACGGGCCAGTGAAAGCCTTGGAGGTTTGGCTACCAGGTTGGTGTAAATAACAATTTTATTTGTATAAAACATCAACAGTTATGCTCGATAGAAGTTCGCTTTGAACTCAATTTTCTGACCAGGGGATCCTATCCTTCAACTTGGTGAACAAGCTACAGCAACAGATGGTTAATTTTGGCCTTCAATCCTCTCGCTGCAACTGTACTTAACCCTTTACTTTTCTAACCAGTACCTTCATCATCACCCGCTTCTCTACACCCTTGGGTTACTCTATTTCCCACTTCCTTGTTACACCTTTCCCTCTCATCCTGAAATATTCTTAGACACTAAAATTCCCACTAGGTTTCCCTCTAAATTCCCACTAATATTTTTACACATTTCTCATTTATCCATTAATAATCCCAGCTACTAAAATGTTTCACCCATCTCGAGATTTGATCACCATCCACTCGCACGTTGCACACAGACTACTAACCTTACTTCTCTACAGCCTCTTATCCGCATTTACATTTAAACAGCGGCACTCACACAACTTTTCAAAATCCTCCTCTAATCTTCTTAGATCCCTTTCATCACAAACCAACACCACAGCATTAGTTACATGCATCAGGTTCGAACCACAACAGCTTTCTGTTTTCCCGCTAAACCGTTTTAATTCCAGATTCTAGTACTCTTACCTTAATCTCTTTCATCACTCCTTTTATGTACGTGCACACAAAACTATCATGGTGACATCACACGTTTTTACATTACTCCAATTGAGATTAGAAACTATTTTAGTCACTAAATTCTTAACTTATTCTCACACAAGCAACACTACCATATTACACCGTCATTCTGTAATTCAACATGTTTCACTTTTCCCGTATGCCACACATAGATTGCATTTCCCATTCTCCTTCTCTGTCTAAATCCATAAAGGCCATAAACACTTCCCGTCTTAATCAAAGTTTCTTCATTAACTGCCTTACTGCACTCACCTAACCCACACATCATCTGCCACTATGATTGCCTACTTGTTCGTCTTCTTTCAGCAACTCCACTGATCATTCTCACAACCTCTCATTGACTATTCTGCCTTGCTTATTATGCTCAACAGACTTATGCCTTTGTAACTTCTATCGTCATTCCCCATCTCTTATTATCCTCAGATACACTACATCTTCATCCATCCAAGCCAACTGATATATCTCTCTCAACCATTCCAGAACACAGAAGAGAAACTTGCGTACATGAATTTGCACACAGTTTCGAGATAATAGAGAAACAAAGAGAATTAACTTATCTGCCATGAATATTTGAACTCAATATCACGAAAACGGGACACAAAATTGAAGAAAAACAAAAAAGAAACACCAATATGAATTGCCCACAATATCGGGCAGGTTGTCCAATAGAGAACACAATAAAAACGAATTATAACCAAACGTCAGGGAAAGAATGCGAGAGTAAGGGATTGGTTGACTGGGGCCGGAAAATGAAAGGGAGAGAAAACAAGGGGGGAAAACAATGCAAAATATTAATAGCTGTACATATATTTTTCCACTAGGTTCTCTTTGTATTATTATTATTATTATTACTTTTTCATGCGAGGGGAAGTCTGGCATATTGACGGAAATTATATTTTTCTCGTGTTGCATGTATCCAGGATTATAAACGCTTCCTCTTTCTAGCTGTTTTATTAAATTTTACAACAAAATATAGGTGCTGTTCAGTTACTCGTACTGCAGCAATTACTCTTCTTTATCTTATCTCAGGATTCTCGTTACTCTCACACAGACGCCAACAACAATATTTTCTACTTTTTCTCATCCATTCTTTTTTCCATCCCATCAACTATTTATTCCCTTTTAAAAGTATTTCATATTTCATATTTATATTTAAAAGTATTTCATATTTAAACAACATATTACAATTCGTATCATTATTATCTGGTTCGTCCTGAGCATTATCTACCTCCTCTCTACCTGTTCCTCCAATTCTTCTAAGAAAATATTATGACGTGTCCCTTTGAATGATAAAACTGGTGAATAAATTGTGGTACGGTTGTAAGGATCCATGGGTGTAGGTGTAGGGGTATGTAACGTTACTCGAAATTACTGATAAACCTTCCATATTCTTTTTCGCAGCACTTTATTGATCAACACTATCTTGTAGAAATATACAGGACTGTAACTAGATTGGGTGAGGTTCTTTTGAGTAAGGCATTATTCACATAGGGATAAAGTTTCTAGCCTACACAAGGTAATTAAATTTTGGATGTTTGGCACAGGTGAAGTAAAACAGTCCACTGATTAAAAAAGTAAAAAAATATCGTACGACTATTTTCATACAATAGACACACATGAATGCCATATCGTCTGGGCAAATTTTATTAAAATGGCAACAGTAATTTTAAGGAAGTTTAATTTCGTAGAAAGTATTTCAAGAATACGATTAATGATCTCTTACATATATGAAACTGCGATAAGAAAAGTAATGAAACTCAACAACGAATTGTATTATTGATTATGAATTGTTGCTTAGAGTACCAACTACTAATTACTTAGAGTAAACATGGGATTGTTCACTGGTCTCATATGACTCACGATGTCAGGTCACGAATTTTGAAGGATATAAACTTGATTTGTGAAATGAGAAAAAAAAATTTACGACGAAAATAATCCAGATTTTTTTTTTTTTTTTTTCATTACACTGTACCAAACTCTGTTCATGCTTACAATACCAAAAATTTACCGCCTCCCGGACCCAAGTCTATTTTACCTTCCCATGGGTTGACCGAAATAGACATCTGTAGCCAACCACTTACTAACATAATAAGGTTAGTCTAGCTTGATCAAGTTGTTTGTAGTGTATAGACGTCATACCGTAGACAGACTATCAAAGTTTTACCTTGTAGAGTAAAAGCAAATCTGATCGAAGTAGAGTTTGTTTGTGCCCTACAGCGGTCAGTCCTGCACCCCCTTGCCAATTTAGCCTGGGATATGAAACATTGCTGGCTCAGTGGGTCCAGCCAGCCCTCTGGTAGCCAGCCACACACACAATTTTACCTAAGTGTGCTCTGTGGGCTGACATTTTCTTTCCTGTGAGAGAGCTAACCATTATAATTAAAAAACAGATCACATAAGAATAAAGTTCTTGTTAATCACAGTAAACTTATCTTAGCGTATGATATAATCGATTAGGTAAAATATATTTTAGAAGAATACTGTGAAAGATCAATATACGATAAATTACCTTGTTAACTTTAATGATACGAGATACATCAAGTCTGACAATGGAGTAACACCGAATACTCTGGGAAGAAAACGAGTAGTCTGCCGGCGGGATATCTCATGTCAGTGAGATGGGATTTCCACATCAACAATTTTCTGCATGCAATAACGGAATGGCTGTGTAGTGTGTATATGTGTTTTAATGGTTTGCTGTTCTACCATTAATATCCTAAATATACTGGTTCACACATCGTATGTTAGCGGACCATACTCCTATCGTACTGTTCCAACAGGAAGCTCTGATAATTACCTTATACAACCCTATAGACTACTCTTACACATCTTCTCAGAATATCGCCAGACTTTTATTGTTAATGTCACAGGAACAAACCGTTGTTCAAATCCTAAGAAAGTTATCCACACTTGGGATACATGGTTGTGAAACAATAAGCTGTGTATCACTCGTTTAATATATTATATAGTGTCGAAAAAAGTCTACGGGGAGTCCCACCCACGTTTCATTTGCTCTTAGGTTTTATTATTATTATTATTATTATTATTATTATTGTGGAGTTTAATTTTCTGAAGCATGATATTTGGTGTGTGAGAGAGAGAGAGAGAGAGAGAGAGAGAGAGAGAGAGAGAGAGAGAGAGAGAGAGAGAGAGAGAGAGAGAGAGAGAGAGAGAGAGAGAGAGAGAGAGAGAGAGAGAGAGAGAGAGAGAGAGAGAAAACGTGTCTTTCGGTAACATCCAAGTTTGTTCATAAGGTTTTTTTCGTAGCACATACCCACTGTGTGGAAGTTTTAACAAATATGACGAGAATATAACATTACAACTCCGATAAACCATTGTCAGTAATGAGCCGCTACTAATTGTAAATATAACTAAATGGAATATTCAGTGCTACCAACAAATGTATAGACAATGTACAGTACAACACATTAATTTATACATGTGGGAGTCCTTCACTCATTACACCTGGCACGACAATATCTGTGTCTCATTAAAGGATTTTATATATTTTTTCCTCATCTAGACATGGACATTTCATTTTCATTATTGGGTATATATACTTATGTATTTTGCATGTATATTCAAAACTTTCTCAAATAATAATGCTTAGTGGCATCCCAATGTGCTACTGCTCCAGGTGGGAGGTTGTTAGGCGCCTCCTGTAAACCACACGGTATACTACAAATTCTGTCAAGCTCCGAACGCAGACATTAAATCATGGATTGCCCCTTAACTGACCACTTCACACACACGGACTTACTGTTTCATATTATGTGTGGCTACTTAATTAATCAGACTGATGTCCTAGAATGAATACTCGATATATTTCCAATATTTGTTAGCCCCTCGCAATATCCACCTGCAATATTTATGTCTAACTTGCATTATACTGTAATCATTAATTGATTAATTGTATACTTCCTACTCTAACTTTAATATTATCCTTGACATAATTATCAATATCCTTAAGTGTATTATTAACATTTTTAATGGGGGTATTACACTTTTTGCACATTGGAGTCTTCTGATTCCTCCTAACTAATGCCAGGAAACAGGTCAAATGAAGTTCATCAAAGTGGCCCGTTGCTTGAACTAGTTTGGAGGAATCTTTATCTCCGAATTTGCCAACACTGTATCGCCCCCTTAATATTCACATTGTTGTTCCTGTTCTCTGTTTTTTTCAATATTGTTACCAATGTTTTCCCATTTTTTTAACAGCTAGTATTTTCACGACATCATTTTCCTACCATCAATATCCTTTTATGTAACCCTGAGTGTTATGGCTTGTACCAAAGGTAAATATAGAATTTTGTAAAAAAAAAGGCAGCCTCTTAGTAGTAGTAGTAATAATAATAATATCCAACTACGAGATCTATATGCACTTCTACATTATATGTGCCTGTCAGTCTCATCCTGTGTTTTTTTAATTTATTTATCTTTTTAACGGAAGATTATTTAGGACAACACACACAACACTGATAAACGGCAACATTCGTAATACCCCATATTACCCCACTCAGTGATTTAGGGGTCTGAAGCTGGGCTCTCATGTATTACCCCATATTACCCCATATTACCCCATATTACCCCACTCAGGGATTTAGGTGCCTGAATCTAGGCTACTGAAGCCTGGTCATTTAAAGGACGGGAGGCTAACCCCTTCCAAATGGTGGCATTACATGGGAAAAACTCCCTGGGGACTTCGAAGCCTTCATAGCCCTGGGTCTCTGTATTATTGCAATGTTCACATAATTCACTCAAATGGTTCACTTTCATTCACCAGAGACAGGACATTTGATTGTGACTGTACATATCATTATTCAACTAATAATGTTTCTATCTACAACAGACTCACCTTACTTCGAGGGTCCAGTTCAGAACGTGACGGTCCAGGTGGGTCGCACAGCCAAGCTTACCTGCCAAGTGGAGAACCTGGGTCATTACAAGGCGAGTCCTCACCTATTAGTCCCTCCCTCACCTCTCATTGTCCCTCCCTTCCTTCCTCGTTTGGAACTGAAATAATTGGTCAATTACAATCAGTCTAAGACTGATAAAGAATAGTTAGCCTGGAAGTATTTAGGAATAGATGCTATAATGACAGGGAACTTTCATGGTATCATTAACCAGGTGTTGGTACTGGTACAGGTAGCGTGGGGGTACAAAGGGACTGGTGCAGTACTAACAGTGGACCTACAAGTCATCACCAACAATCATCACATCACCATCCAGAGGGAACAAAGATCTACGTGGGTACTCAGCATCAACCATATCACCATGAAGGATCAGGGATGGTATTGGTGTCAGGTTAACACATCACCACCCAGGTCCATCACTGGGTACCTGGCTGTTGTTGGTAAGTACTAGGCTTCATTAGGATGAATTATTTCTCAATCTCGTAATTTAATATCAAATGGCAAGAAATATCCACATACAAACTAGGTGTATTTCATTCGGTAAATAAACCGTTGTATTTTCCCGCTGAAATGTTGTTGTTAGTTTACACACATCTCCAGTTGTCAAGACCCCGAAGTCTTCCAAGTCAGGGAAGTCTGCACGAGTAAATCTGCATCAGAGACCAGCTTCGCTAACTCGACAACAATAATCGCCAACAAGAGGGCATATGTTAGGAAAAGGAAGAAGAGAAACAGAACACAATAATAATAATAGACTGCCTTAATGCTCAAATGGTGGGTGAATATTACATCTAAGTTTACAATGGACTGTGAGTAGCCTACGTGTCCAACATTTATATCATAATTGTGAAAGTTTGTCATATGCCTTTAATTAAATTTCATGGAGATTAATAAAAGCTGATGAACGTAACACTAGGAGGACGAGGAGGCGGAGAAGGAGAAGAGAGCTTGGGTGGCAGGGTGAGGCACTAGGTCGTCACTTGAGGATAAGAGCTGCAAGTTAAAGGGAACAAAAGACAGGAAATGGATGTGTGAGAGTTGAGTAGGCATCAAAGGAGGGACTCACCTCTTTGATATCTATTCATCCCGTACCTCTACATCCAGCCATTGTTGAATGTATGTGCAATCTGAATGACAACTACTTATATACAGTATGTAGGGAATTTAAAAGTATAAAGCATTCAGAAGAAAAATCGAGACAAATATATTGGAAGAAAGGTAATAAATATGTTTATATATACTATAAAAAGAAAAAAACAGAAAAATATAGATAGATGGATGCATAGTTGTGTAGAAGGATATATAAACCGAGTATTAATGATAAAGGCACAATTATAGGTGGTGTAAAATACAAGAAAATTATACTAGAGAGTAAAAGTCAGTTTGAGACAGCCAGCCTCCACCAAAACAAAGCAATGAAAACATAACCTCCAAAGTGTGTTAAAATGTTATTCACTCTCTACTACACATGGTATAATTTTTGCTGCCACCAAGGTCAGGTTGATTTCCTAGTTCAAGGCTAATCACTCCTAAGTACAATCCTACAGTATCAAGGCAGTGGAGGGTACAGGGGAGGATGAGACCCCTCTACAGACACAACAATTGTGTGGGCGTGTAGTCTTCACGGAATCTGCACTGTACACTTGACTTCATCGAGGCAGGTTTAATTAACAAGAGAGGGAATATGATCGCTTCAAGACAGATTGTAAGAGAAAGAAAGATACTCCAAAAATATTGAGAGAGAGGAATGATCAGGTTGTATGTCGTTGAAGAAGAGGAGATAATCATTTGGGAGATTGGGAGTTGAAAGAGGAAGGTACTGTGTTTGGGAAGCATTGAAAGACACAAGGTTTTTCTGCCCCACTCGGAGGTGAAGGACGGGTCAGAAGTCATGTATGCTACTACATCATCACGTGATGGGGAAAGGAGCTTCTGGGAAGGACAGTTGTAGAACAGAAGCTCAATGGTTTTCGTTGTTCTCAACATTAACTCCTAATCTCATTTTTCCTCTCCGCCAGTTCTCTCTTAATTGTTTACTTTCAAAGATATGTGTAATAGGTAAGACAGTCATGTACTTGACTACAATATACATTACATTCATAAAATAAAATCATATGAATGGATATGCACCAGTTTCTGCAGCGAAGATATATATGCAGTAAATCACATTGTTAGACTCCAAGGGGTATATAATATCATTTAACATTTTAATAACCTAGAATTCATCATCATGTGTCAGGGGGAGCCTCGCTCCCCTCAGACACCGTGCTCTAGTTGCACACACAAACACATTCACACACACACACAGACACACACATCATTTGTTCCTTTTCCCTCAAGTATTCACCCTCCTTCCTTACACACATAAATCTTCCTACATTTGTGTACATCTGACACTCACTCATTCTGCAAATAATTTTATCCCTTAACAATCTCCCCTTTCCCGCAAACAATGTAAGGTTGAGTGATCACTTCTATTGATTTCTAGCCACAAGAACACAGATTATATAATGGGTATCGACATAGATCAATACTCATATTTTTCAACATACAATATATATATTTTTAAATTATGACGTCTCTTTTTAATAATTTTCCTTTCTTCTATTCTGTAATTTCCAAACAAGGGAAGTGTGTCAATACCTAAACACATGATATTAATTATGCATCCTTCTTGTTCATAAACATACTAATTAATTTGAGTGGAGTGCAATTTAGCAAGGGTGTTAAAATGGATGTGTTGTCAAGGAAAGTACTGTACGTTTGGTTGTTCGGTGTGCTTCACTTTGTCTGGAAAATATTTAATCTTGTCATGGATAAAATTTAATGACAGATCCACAAGTGTAGTAAGTGTGTAATGCTTAAACTTTTACTTTTATTTACTATCAATTACATATAATTATCTGCTCTATACTGCAGGATGCATGAAAGGCAAGAGAAAACATACAATTTCCTCTCAGTTATACGCAGTCAAAAGAGTTACAAGTCCTTAAAGGAAGGGGTAAGATCAAACATTATGCCTCGGTCTGCATAATATGTTGTCTTTACCATATCCTTCCACGACTCTCACAGGGAATTAAACAAACACACACCAGCTTCTGACCACCTCCAGTCCAAACACACTACACTCAGTCGACTGCTTCCTTCACACACACACACACACACACACACACACACACACACACACACACACACACACACACACACACACACACACACACACACACACACTTCACACACTACACTACACACACACACACTACACAACACACACAAACACTACACAACACACACACACACACACTACACACAAAAAAAAAAAAAAAAAAAAAAAAACACACACACACACACACACACACACACGCAAATTTTCCTTTCTAGCAGTGTAATCTTTTCCACCCTTCGTTCCGTCAGTCTTCTCCCTAACATGATGGTTCTCCCTCCCATCCTCTGTGCATCCCCTTCCATCCATCACACATGTCACATTCTTTATCACTCAACCTGTCGTAGTCATCGTGTCTGTCTGCACCCTGTCTGAAGTCTTTTGTTCTCGCTGCCCCACTCTCTATGTTTCCAGAACCTCACACGTCACTCATCTGTCTTACACACAAACGCATCCTCATTCTCACTTCCTCACATACCTTACCTTTCCTTTCTCTCTCTGACAAACATTCTCTCATTCACTAATTTAATTTACCTCTTTCAGATACAAAGAGTATTTCCGTCACACTCTCACACTGTGTAACTCATATTATTCCTGTCTAATTCCAGTGTCCTGCTTTGTGCTTATATTATTCACAATAATTCTCTCTTACATCTTTTCTTTTCACATTGCTCTTCTAATCTCTCCCTCACACTCTCACTCACGCCCATCAATTTATTCCCTCCCTTGCAGTAATATTCACTTTCTCACATACAAAGCTTTTCTGCTTTATCAACCAATGTTCATTTTGTATATGGTTTACTACAGAAAATTTATTCTGGCTGTATCGTATATTATTCTCCCCTGCCAATGAATTTACTTTTATCCTTTTATTTTGACCTTTCCAACCGCGTTGCTGCTGCCGCTGCTTAATTTTTTCCATCTTCAAAAACGACCCCTATCAGAATGGAACTATTGTGGTGATAAGGCACGTTCTGACATTCACAAACACAGTTCATTTGTTCCAAATTACATCCAGACAACGACGCTGCTTTATGGCTGTTGCATGTTTGCTGACATTGACTCTGCTAACCTTGAAAAAGGGCATCTTATCCCAGGACCCATTTCGCCATTTCTTGTCTGGTTTTGTTTTGTTTTGTTTTCCAGCTCGCTGAGTCCACTTCCTCGGCTCTTGTCGAGCTGCACTAAAATATATTATACATGAGTTATTTATTAACAAAAGTTACTATGAAAATAAAAATAATTTTTCATTTATACTATTTATATGTTGTAAAAAAATTAAATTGTTTGTTACCTGGAGAAAAAGTAGGAGACTGTTTAAATTTCTTTAAAAGTTTGTTTAATATGTATATTTTTACTTTAAACTTTTTAGGTTAATTAAAAATTTGTATTATGGTTAAAATTGTCACAAGATACACACTTTGGGACAGGGCCACGTGGGTTATTCATTAAAAAATTATTGTTTTATATGTATGTCCTGTTTTCAATATTTTTAATTAAAATGACTACAGTTTGTCTATCTGTTTACAGGGAGAAGCTCCACCTGGCAACACTGTGCTTAATTTGTTTTTACATGTTGGTTACTAGTTCCTCCTCCCATCGGTCCTGCCATTGTTTGTCTATATAGTGATTGATATCATGCATATAGTTACCACTGGGAGATACAACTTTACAATTGGTAATGATGTTGCTGATTTTGCAGCTTCGTCTGCTTTTTTATTATCACTCAGTCCTGTTTGAGTAGGAATCTAACATATTTCAATACTTGTATCTGGGGAATAAAGCTTGTAGGGTATTGCATCAAATTATGAATCAGATGACGACTTGCACACACACACACATTTTGAATATACTGAAGCCTAATGTACAGTAACTACTCATTATCATCTCATTATTTCGTCTTGACCACTAAGGATGGTGGCCGTGTTCACCGAAACTGTTTGGTAATAAACTTTAGTCTGTCAGTCTGGGGTTTCTTCTCGTCTCGTTTGGACACGGTAGTATCTAGCAGTAATGGTCGTGAACTTATGATTTTTAATATTTTGTTTAATGTTTCCAGTTTTCTTCTAATAGCATGTTTTTTCTTTTATTAATCGAAATAGAGTGACTGACCACCATGGGACCGATTATTTTTTATGACTATACTTTCTTTTCCCTACCAATCCTATAGCACCCCTCTGCCTCTACCTTCCCTATAGTACTTTCTTCTACCCCTGTCAGAGCCGCCGGTGTTAGAGGGAGGTGACGAGGATGTGACAGTCAGCAGTGGCGACTCCACCAATCTGACATGCCACGCTCACGGCAACCCGACCCCCTCCATCACCTGGGTCAGAGAAGACGCACACAGCATCAGACTCTCATCAACTCTCTTAGGTCAGTGCTTCCCATAATAGGTTAGTTGATGGGTCACTGTAATTAACATATAAGAAAATCGTGACATAACTCATTTAACAAGCAAGTTTAATTTTCTGTCCTCAAAGTAATGGGTTGGAAGTCAGCTGATTACTTTGCCTCTGACATCCAAAGCAAGTACGACGATTATTACGACGAGTTTCTTTGCTCAATCATCACTTCTATACACACTTAACAGAGTTTGCTTAACTTTAAGTAATATAAACAACGAACATTTATGGAAAATTATCACCAAATGTTTTAAGTGAGTCGCGTTTGCACACTTGAAATTAGTGTAATGACCGCTTATGCAAAACATGGTAATAATTTTCAATAGGACTCGAAAGTATTTTCTACAACACTGAAAAAAAAAAAAATAGAATCACTTGTGGTTTTGTTTAGCACATGTGAGATTAGCTTGGGTATTAAGGCGTACTTTCCATTTCTTGTTAATGCTTTACACAGTTAATTAATGCGTTGTTGGAACTTAAATTTCTAATAATATCCGCAACAGAGAAAGATATTGTAATTGTACAGTAATAAATAACCTGTGAATCTGAATAACACTCACTAGATTACAAATAACATGTTGGTACTCAGTTATCAGTCGTATACAAAATAAGCATTTCAGTTAAATTATTTCCACTGAGGATCCTTCCAGCGTCAATACTCCATGCTTTCCACCCTCATTCAGCGAGTTATTGCTAAAAACATTATACAGTTTATCTTCCTTCTATTCTTTTAACCTTCAATATGGTATATGGTATCGGTCATGTGGTTCGAAATACTTTGTCTATCTTACTGAATGTTTACTTTTATTCATCAGTAAGGGTGATAAAGTGTTACACTTTAACAACGCCCTTTTACACCGGTCTCTTCCTTTCGTAACAGATTCATGTATAATTTTCCAACTCAAATTAACAGTGTATATCAGACGCAATCAGCGACATACTTCTTGAACATGTGCATTTTAACCTCAATATCTAGGTTTACTGAGGAGAGTTCAACCACAACATCTTCGAGAATCAACTCTCCCAAAGATGATTTATCTGAAACAGATTTGACAAGGAATAACAAAGGACAAAATTGTATCACTTAATTTTGCCAATACTTAATGTTCGATAGTCATTGTTCATGAACTTTAACAGATAATTAGAAATGGTATGTTGTGTGTAGTATTAATTCTAGTTGTATAGGCTATGTGAGCCTTTTAAAAATGTTGATGTTAATTTGAAATCGATTTCAATTTTGATTTTATATTCGCATGTTCACATGTATCTCTTATATTTGATTGGTAACTTTAACTGGCAATACAAATATTAGCTACGAGAGACAGCAGTGTCCACTATTGTGGATTCATAATGAATGATAACATTGTATACTGTGGAGCAGTGAAGGAAGTGGTTGGAGAAACACTGGCCCTGCAGCAGGTGAACCAAGACACTGCTGGCAGCTACCTGTGTGTGGCCAGCAATGGTCACCCACCCTCCGTCAGCAAGAGAGTCAAGGTCAAGGTCAACTTTGCCCCCGTGGTGAAAGGAGGAAAAGGGACCATGTGGGCGTTAGTGGGTGGGACAGTGAGCTTCAGCTGCCTGTACGCCGCCCATCCCACACCCAACCTGGTCTGGCGCCGAGACAACAACTACGGCTCCCACCAACTGAGTCAAGAATCCTTCACTGTCACACTGCAGGACGGACACCCACCCTACACGTGAGTCACTCTTGCTCTTATATACATCCACCATAATATTGTGACAAGTGACAGTCACTATCATTTGTCCTGTCCTACATGTGAGTCATTGTAATCTGCACTAGGCCTGAGTCATGAAAGGATGAACCTCATTTTAATATATTGGAAGGCTACTGATTATTTCAAATTGTCTCACAAAATAATTCACCACGTTGCTACTAATATCGAATTTGTTTCATGGCATCGTTTTGAGTAAATAGAAACCTTCCAATTTTTCCAAGAGAGGTTCTCTCCTTAATTAACACCTGTCCTACACGTGTTCCATTGACACCGTTGAGTCACCTCCACTTTCCCCAAGCCACAAATAGTGAGTCACAGCTCAGTATATTATGTTTACTCCTGAACTCTCTCCAAACAGTATTCTTCAACATTATGCAGTTATGATCTACGAAAGCGATTTAGTGTACAGTGATAGAAGCTGTAGATATCTCTGAATTATATTATCCTCACAGAGAGAATAACTTCAGGGCGTCCGGACACAGTAGTTTTCCATATCGAGAATCTGGTGTTTGTGACTTAGGTAGTACAGGGATGTATGGACAGTCCTCTCATACCCATTACCTCTGTGAGCAGTAGTAAAAATATTGCTCGGGTAGTGAAGGCATCTGATCTAAGGAATAGTAAAAAACGGCCCCGCCTACACAGACTTCTGATGTTGTGAATACTAGTTGCTGGGGTACCCTTCCAAAAATAGGGAAACTTGGTATCAGGAGGGGCATCAGACCATAAAACCTTCCCCCGAAACCATATCGGAGAGAGAGCATCATGAATCCATTTCAGCATCAAGGAAAAGTGTTAGTCGTCCGAGGAAAGGCAGGGAAAAACATTTTCACACTTACAGCTGCCATCCTCAGTATCCCTGCTCCCGTTACCATATTGTCTATTTACAGGCACAACATGACGCTCAACACGAGGAACCTGGTGTTAACAGATTTCGGTCGGTACACTTGTATCGTCAACAACACAATGGGTGAGGCTGAGGCGTCCACCGTCCTCAAAGGTGAGTTGCTACACCTGTATTGCTGACTTTCTGAATGTCATAAGGGGTCATAATATTAGGCTATGTTCGTCGCATAATTTTACTTTGTACTTTTATTATCATAGACCTATGATGGATTGAGAATGTATTCATATTAAATGTAAAAATAACTAGAAATTTCATCAGAAGATAGTGAAGTAAAACAGTATCATAAAAAAATAGGAACCATAATGCTATTTTTTAAGATATTTTTTTACTTTTTTGCTTAAAATTGGGTAATCTTTCATCTTCCTTCGGCTCCGCTACAACTCGCGAGACACCTTGTAAATAAATATATATATATATATCCCAACACTGGGCTAAAATGTAATAGGCCCATTACCCAAGCCCAGGCCGACACCAACACACACACGGTAGGACTTCCAAAGTATCACCCAACCGAGGAGAGAAGAATGTAAGTATAAATTCCGAATAGTATTGCTGTCATGGCACCAAAGAGGAATCATCTAGTTCGGTGGATTTACTGAACAATTAACGTATGAATACCGAGTTACTATACGATTAGTGGCTGAAAATCGAGTTATTGTGCGATTTATGTCTCAAAATCGAGTTACCATACAGAAAGATTAGTATCTGAATAACGAGTAATTTATATTGGTCACTTGGACGGGTAAGTATTGAAGAGTTAGTGTCCCAGAAGGTGTAGTGGTATTACTATAGTGTATTATTAGAATGTCTCTGGAGAAGGAGGTAAGGAAGGAGGAAGAAGGAGGTAAGGAAGGAGGAAGAAGGAGGTAAGGAAGGAGGAAGAAGGAGGTAAGGAAGGAGGAAGAAGGAGGTAAGGAGGTAAAGAAGGAGAAGAAGGAGGTAAGGAAGGTGACACAACGAGTCCTGCATAAGGTTACACAGACAAGACGTTAGTTTCCCAAAAAGTTGAACATAAGTTTATGCCACTTACTATAATTATAAAGGACTCCAGGCTAACTCCAATGCTCTTAATAACTTTACTCCATTCGATGATCAGGCCTGACAAATCACTCTGTCAGATTTCAATGTATAAGGGTATACTCGATAGTTACCTGCATCTATAGAAATAAGTGGTTCTATTAAAGAAAGTCCTCATGATGGGATTATGCTCCTTTTAATATTTATGTGCATGAGACAGCGGATAGATTAGCAGAGTCGTCAACATAAACTCTGTTCACTAGTGTTCAGTCATACAGTACATGCAATATTCCCATAGTGTTGGATCAAACAATTTCAGGTGCACTTAGGTAAAATGTTAAAAAATTATTTCCAAATAGACTACAGATGTGTATACCAGTAAGAGGTTTATGTGTAGTGCTGTGTACAAGCCTAATATTATATCTTGGAGGTAGGAGTGTAGGGAATTTAGCTGAG
This sequence comes from Petrolisthes cinctipes, assembly GCA_033782935.1. Lineage (NCBI taxonomy): Eukaryota > Metazoa > Arthropoda > Malacostraca > Decapoda > Porcellanidae > Petrolisthes > Petrolisthes cinctipes. Next base: position 128,646 of record JAWQEG010005889.1, on the reverse strand, counting down.
GACTGTGGCAGTTTTATCCGTCTGTGATGAAAGTAACTTGGGTTGACTCGGCTCAACCACTAAGCCCTTTGATCAGAAATAGCATGAGATATTTTGAAGTCAGGGATCGTACTATTTTTTTATTATACTCAAACTCGCAAATATAGGATGTGACGCGCTCGACGCCGTATGTGTCATTGAAGCAGATTTCATGGAAGGAGTATTACATTTATTTTGCCTTTTCCTTTAGTAATGAGAGGCAGTATATAAATCTTTATATATACATAGGTTCAAGTACATGTTAAAGTATGTATTCATCAGCCAGAAAATACACCAGCTGAACAGGACAGTACTACTATGGTGATCGTTGGTCTGGTGATAGGGAGCTGGAAATCTCGTCTTATCCATCGGTTCACGTATTTTGATATTTATCGTGTCTCAATCTCACTGCTAGTAGCCAACATAATTTCAAAGATACTTACACATTGCACACCACACTTCAAATTAAATTCCCCATATTTTGGCCCCAATGCTGAGAAACTTTGGTAACGTATTAGAATATTGCCTGACACACTTTGTATCAATTTCTGAAAAAAAAAAATTGCTTTTCTCAGAAATCTCATTCCTCAAAAATGTCAAAATTCATGACCACCGTTGGCTATTTTATCACTTCACTGATCCACCTACAAAACAGCCCTTCATTTACTCTATCCTCAACAACCGATTGCAGTTGTTCAGAACCCTGACCATATTTCCGATCACCTTGCAGAGTGGCCCATTAGTTTGGACTTATTCCTCACCTCTCATCCTTTTGATAACACTATTGAGCCTTCTTCTCCATTGGACTCCTCCAGTCACACTCTTCTTTCCGCATCTAGTGTCATCGTTTCTATTAGTACTTTCCTCCAAAAATATTACAACGGTGCCAGCTGGAGGACCATCGACGATGCATTCAAGATTTTCCGTGAATTTATATTAAGGGTTATTTTTTGCCCTCTGAGCGTGCAGCGTGCATCACAGAAGTGGTCCATATGGGTATGGAGGCAAACTCTTGCTCCCTTCTGATGCAGACGGTTCTTGATTTATTTACACTTGTTCTACTGCTGTCCACGACAAGGAAGGATGTTTACAGATTGTACTATACCCTCGCCTTCAAACTAAGCTACCCTCATTTGGTTTTTAAAATTCCTTTTGAGCTTTTATCGCCGATTTCCTATCTGGGTACTTTATAATTACTGTTGTAGATGGTCACATCACTTCTTAGTAAATCAACAGTGGTGTTCCTATTAGAATTCTGTCGTAACACCTAGACGATTTTTCTTTCTTTTCATCATTTCATATTAGCTGTCCTTTTTAACCATTAACTCACTTTCCACTAATTAAACTCAACACTACATTACTAGGACTGACATCCAGTAGTGCCCACAGCTTCTCGCCACCTAACACGATGATTTAATAACACGTCTAACCTTCGATCTATCGCTCATCTTTGACTGGGGCAGAGAAGACGTTGTAATTTTCAGTGCTTCCTAATAACAGTTCCTCCATCTTTCACTTCGATCTAACCTTTCAAATTATTACCAGTATCTTCTCTTCTTTATTGACACACAACTTATATTCTCCTCATCTAACAACGTTATTGGTGGTTATTCTCACAAGTTAATATTATTTCTCAAGCTAAACCTGTCTGTCCAACTCCCTAATGCAAGATTTGAGTAGTACTCTGCCTTTCATAATAATTATTATACACAACTAGTTCAACTCTGGAACAACATACCTTCACTCATCTTCCCATTTTGCTACGACTTATGCTCAAACACAATATGTCTAGACATTTCGATATTGGACATGATTATGGACCTCTCTCACTCTTCCTTCATATCTCACGTGAGAACATTAAACGGAATTGTTCTTGCGGTTAGTATTCACCAAGTTCAATTAAGAGAAACATTCTATATATGTTTAATCCACACAAATAATTGTATGCAAGGGGGATCAATGGTCAGCTATACAGCAAGTCTCGTACGTTTCTGACGAAATAAATGGAAACCAAAACACGAGTCGTAGTCAGTATCTCATAGTAGACTACCCTATGACTTAGAACAGAAACAAATCCAGAATTTTGTAGTTTGTGAATGGTAAAAAAAAAATACAATATGTGATGTTTCTTTTTCATCCGCTTTGTTCCATTAGACACCGCTGAAAAATTTTCTATCTGATCTGAGTGGTTCCTCAACAAAATACTGGTACCGTATGTTTCATCTACAGAGCTGGTAACGACGACCACCACTACTACCAGCACTACAACCACCACCACCACCACCACTACCACTAGTACCACTACCACAACCGCCTCCTCTAAAACTACCATCCCCCCATCACGACCACTGTTTGGCGAATACGATGATAGCGCCAAAAACCTGACTGCACCACTGGTCCTTCACACTTCTCCTGATGTGGCCAAGGGTGAGTGTCACACTGTAGTATTACCAGTGGTTCGGGACATACTGAGGCATTAATTGAAGTACTGGCATTAATGTGAATATATAAATACTTAACAGTGAGGTGAGGTAGTTAAAGTAAGAGAATTTGGGATTATTAAGTTAGAGTGAAGGAAGTACAGTCACAGCACTATTAAGTATCAGAAGGTGTGTTTCGAATACCTAGAGACACTAAATAAATGCACAGTAAGATATCCATTGGTATTATTTCGTTGGTGAAATGGACTGCTCAAAGCTCCAATTGGCCAAAGCTATTAGTGCTCGTAACTGTAAGTAATGGAGAAGATCTACTAAACTGACAGAAGTGCACGAGGCGGGCGTATGTCAGTGAATGGTTTGGTAACTGCTTTGTAGCCACATAAACATAATCATAAGAAAAGTAAAAACATATAGAGGGAATTTTCTTGTGAATCAGCTATAAAATGTTAATTTTCAGAGGAAAACTATGGGTGAGAGGTCTTTTTCTGAAGAAATTTGTAATACCTGACACGCCATGATAGTTTGCGAGAAGAGAAATAAGATGGTGGGACAAAATGCGAGTACTGATTCCTACAAGCAACCGAGAAACACACCATTTCAGCAATAACTGTTTCTTCTGTAGTACAGTTTTGAGGGGAAAAATGTTTTCAATTAGCCAACTAAATCCTGCCATCTGTCAAGTGATGAATACGCCGGACATTCATTATATCAGAGCATCTTTTCTTCCCCAGGCGTAAGGCAGAAATCCAGCAGAGGGACAGCTTCGTCTTCATCCCATCGCTCACCTCCCTCACTTTCTGTCCTCACTCTCACCTCACTCTCAGTCTTAACTTTCACTTCATTATTCACCATGACCTTCGTACCCATACTTCCCTCACATATTACTCTTCAAACTATCACTTTAGTACTCAACCTCACCATAATCCTCACAATTCCCTCACTCTTGGCCCTCACATTATACAATTTTCTGTCTGTCTTCACGTCCTTCATATTATTCACCAACACTCTCACATTTTTGTTACACTCACTCCTGCCTCAATCTTGACATCAAGTCTTGGTTGTTTTCTCACCTGTTCACTCTCACTCACTTTGCTTCTCAAACTCACACATCGATTCCTATTCTGCCACACTCCCTTTCCTACTCGCGTACTCATTCCCACTCACAGCCCCTATCTCACTCACAAACTTATTGGCTCCAACTCTCACTCACCCCAATCCTCTCTCTCTGTAACTTTATATGGGTTTGATATTATCTATATTTACAATGTTGTCAATGGATGACGGAAATATAATACATATTCAATACTTTTTTTTTTAACATTATGTAAGTTGTGTTATGAGAATGGCCACTGATATTTACCAAGGGAAAGTATATATTGTTTATTATTACTAATAAAGAAATGGTATAACAATCACTTCTTCGACCAAGTAAATGTTTCCTTTATAATGTTCTTTCTTATCATAACACTAAAGATTGCCCATACATTTCACGAATTTTGATAATCAATACAAAATTTGTTTATTACAATATGTTTTATATCTGTGTGTGTAGTACTAAATAAAAATATTTTTACATGTCCATTGGATTTTTACTCTTCCCTAAAATAAAATAGACGAATATTTGTTTAGAATTTGTGCCGTCACTCAACACAGCTGAATAACTTCTCCAACACGAAGCTTTTCAAGTTAGTGAGAATGCGGGAAAACTTCTGAGGTGAGTTCGGTTGAAGAGTTTATCCTGGCCAAGGATGTATGGTAGAGCTCGGCTCGGAAGCATTCCACCTCGTCCAGCCAGGATATCTTTCTCTAAATATTTACTATACAGTATTACTAACATCGATACAGTCTCTACAAACACTTGATATATTTATTAAATGAGTTAAAGCTTTAGCTAAAGCATCGACAGATTGATTTGAGAAGGAATCATGACTGCCATAGGCCTGAAAGACTCTGTAAGACTAGAGAGGTGATAGAGAGGTGTGATAGCAAAATAAAAAGAAAGGAAGGACAGCTGAACAATTGAAATGGAATGGCTGGGGCCAAAGAGATGCACAACCTCTGCAAGTAATAACCCCTTAAGGAGAACAGAATGCCTCTTACATAATCTGAACCCTCTGATTCCTTTCCAAGTGAAATGAGGTTTGGAGTCGTGTGGATCATAATATAATTCAACCTCTCCACACACAATGTCACGTGAAGTGTATGAAGGATTACCAACCTAACGTAAGGTTGATTAATTGATTGATTGATATTAGGGGCCGTAACAGTGAGATCAGATGACGTCAACCTAACGTAAGGTTAGGTTACAATTATTCACTGTAATATCATTAGTATATTAATGGATAATAGGTGAACAGGGACATAGGGGGCTGGGAAAATTGTCCAACAATTCCACTGACTTGGGAATCGAACCCGGGATCTCTCGCGTGCTGGGCGAGATAAGTTTACCATTACACCATTTTGAATGTTTCTGGCCTAGACATTAATCTCGATGAATTTATATCAGTGTAAAACAAGGTCTTGCCAAATTGCATGGATTGTATTTGTATACAAAACGTCACATTATTTCTTTCCTGGCCCTGTTTGCATAATTGCACTGATCATTATTGGCAACACTCGGAATGATGATGGTGGCGGTGAGACGGAGAGGGAGGTGGGAAAGTGGAAAAAGTAGAGTGAATGAGTACTAGGAGTGGGGAGAGGAGAAGGTGAATGGAGTGAGTGAGAGCAGGGTGAGGGAGAAGCGACAAAGTAATCATTGGCTAGTTAAGAACTTTCACTACAAAACAGTATCCTTTGGTAACCAGTAACACAAAGTAATCAGAAAATGTCTTGACTAATGCCAAGTAACAACTTGGCTTGTAATATATTTCCATCGTCGTTTGTCATATTACTTATCTGTGCGAGTGTACGTATGCTGTGCAACACTGGGTGCCATTCATAGGACAAGAATTAAAAGGTGATTTTGTATCATTTGAGCTCCTCGAACGAGAAATACACCCCAATAAGTAGTTGCCTCACAAAAAAAAGTTCTCTTCAGTTCTTTCCCCTACAAATTACTGTGTACAGATGAAGACACAAATTTCCATACTCATGGGGTGATTATTATGAATTTGTGACACGTTCCCTCTAGCAGTGAGCTATGATTATTTAAGCAGCAGTTTGTAAAGGGTTCCAAGCAAATTAGTATTTTCCAGAGCAAAACTGTCTTAAAAATATATGATTATAAAAGAATAAATACCTGCTTGAATCACCCTTATGTGCATCAAAACCTTTGACTGCAACTCTACTTTCTTGACCACCACATTTGAATTCACACTACCTTGACATCAATACATCATTACTGGTAGGTAGAAAGACGCACTCCAGAAATAGAATGAATGAAAATGCACAATAGTTCAAAGGTATATTAAAAATTGAATTGAAGAGTAAGAAATAATACTGAGTTAGGCCTGGAAGACGCTGTAACACGAGGGAGAAGATAGAGAGGAGACAGCAAGCACGAAGGAAAGAGAAAGAAGAAGAATTATTGTTAAAAAGTTGCAAGACTGGCTTGGCTACGAAGGGGCGGGTATATTGAAAAGCCACAGACAAAGATGCCCTAATCCCTAAATCACTCTGTCCTCTGCCAAGACTTGTCTCTCTCTGCAGCTGGCAACATTCACCCCTCGACTCCATCCCTTTGCCTCTTTCTTGGTTTTATCCTGTCAACCTCACTCTCATGATCGTTCGTCAATGCCACATTCCCCATTAATTCAACAAGGCCAGGCCTGGATGCATTATTAAAAAAATATTATTTTCTCCAAATATTCCAAAGCATCCATCCGTCTTAACGTCATATCACATGCAATTGCTCATTTGACAGGATGTCCATCTACGTAACTCAACTTGACCCTTGCAAATTACTCTTTCTATCCCTTTACCTCCTGACTTTTGTTCTTCAAACAATGTCCAAGTGTCATTCCTGTGTTCGGCAACATCTGCACCCAATTTGTTTGCACCTTCCTCAGTGTGCCTGTAACTTTCCTTAGCTACCTCGCTGCATTCTTTCTTGTGTTGTACCACAAAAAAATACAAACACTCCCTTAAAGTCATAATTTACTTCTTAACAACATGAATTAACTTTTCTGTTTCATGTAATGGACCACCTATAATCATTCTGAAGTAAAATAATCTCTTTTATGTGCTGTACAGTCCCGGATAATATTCCTTTCCAGACCGATTAGTTCTATCTTGCTATATGGCCACATCACAGTGCCATGTGTATTTCAACCACTCACTTTCTCCACTTCTACAAAGGTCGTATGCAGCTTCTCTCTCTCTCTACATCCTTCTCCAATACAAATCGTCAGGGGAATATCTCATGTGCATATCCTCTCTGTTTTCTGAACTATACTCTATTATTCTGCTACCAGTCTCTCACTTATTTCTCTCACCCTCTATTATTGATTTACCATAAACTATTGCTACTGCATTTTGAAGATATATTCCCCTAACGTTGCCACACAACTCTCTACCCTTTCCCTGTGTATTGAATAAGTGTTATACCAGACATCCAGTTATCATTCACTTTGTCTTCCTTCCACACTACTCTACTACATATTTCCCACATCCATTCCTTCCTTGCATCTCTTCAACCTGCCTTACTATACCCCAACATACAATCAACTATCATAGATATCAGTAATGACGCCCTTGTTGATTCAGGGTGCTAAGGACATAATGAGACTAAAGCACAGTTATTTCAGAATGAACGAAATTTAATCGAAGAAACCAATACACTAAAAAAAAAAAAATACATATATATATAGTTATCATTTGGGTATGTGAACAGTATTTTTAGATTCGTGTTGTATAGTTTTTCAGGCAAGGTGGGTGATAATAACTTGATATAGAAATGCGAAGGAACGATCACGAGCAACTTAATTAATGTGTTTGGCAATGAAGAAGAACATTAAGGGTGTGTGGGTGTAGGGGACAGGCTTGGGGGGTGCGGGAATAGAGGGACAGGCTTGGGGAGGGGGGGGGGTGCAGGAATAGGGGGACCGGCTTGGGGGGGGGGGTGAGGGAATAGGGGGACAGGCTTGGGGGGAAAAGAAAGCCTGTCCCCTATTCCCGCACCCCCCTCCTAACCCCCCCCCCCCAAGCGTGTCCCCCTACACCCGCACCCCCTTAATAGCGTATCAAAACGTAAACAGGATGGAGGAGGCTCTCATAAAATATAAAATACGAGAAAGAGTAAGTTTAATTTCAACAATAGAGACAGAGACAGAGACAGAGACAGAGACAGAGACAGAGACAGAGACAGAGACAGAGACAGAGACAGAGACAGAGACAGAGACAGAGACAGAGACAGAGACAGAGACAGAGACAGAGACAGAGACAGAGACAGAGACAGAGACAGAGAAGAGAGAGAGAGAGAGAGAGAGAGAGAGAGAGAGAGAGAGAGAGAGAGAGAGAGAGAGAGAGAGAGAGAGAGAGAGAGAGAGAGAGAGAGAGAGAGAGAGAGAGAGAGAGAGAGAGAGAGAGAGAGAGACGAGAGAGAGAGAGAGAGAGAGAGAGAGAGAGAGAGAGAGAGAGAGAGAGAGAGAGAGAGAGAGAGAGAGAGGAGAGAGAGAGAGAGAGAGAGAGTATATGTGTGTGTGTGTGTGTGTCCTATTCCGAAAACAAGGATTATCTCATGAACATATATATACTTTAATTCCCCAAAGTTTATTAATAGAGACAATAAATAGATCAATGACCCTGCCATCAAGGGAATAGAAAGCAAGATATCGCAAGGAAAAAATCAAAGGCGGGTCAGATTGGGTTTCTGTGGCAGCGGAGGTGATGGTTGAGCTTACCAATATTGGCATACAAGGATAGTTTTAGAAGTGAATAATGTTTAACTGATTCATTCCGGATTGAGAGACGAAACAGCCACTTTGGATTCACGAGGCAAAAGTCTAGCAGGCAGAAAATCGAGAGAAAAAAAAATACGAACTAAAAAGGTAAAATCAATATATATGCGGTAGAAAATATTAACGTAAATCGGAGAAAAAGTAAAATACAAACAACAATGTGATAAAAACAACAGCTTTGGGAAGAAGAGTAAAGCTACGATCCAGGAAAAGGATGACAATTTCTGTTTCATTCTTTGTTCTAGACTTTATCTATTTATATTGAAAGGGTATAGAGGAAAGGGGCCAGGAAAGGAGGAGGAGTGGGAGATATTTTTCTTATTCTTTCATCTGCCTCTTTTACAGGTCGCAGCAGCAACAGCGGATCATCTGTCTCAATCTCCCTCTGTCCCCTGAACCTCCTTTGTCACACCAGCCACCACCTCCTGTATAGCCTCCATTACCACACCCATAAGACCTCCTCCTCTCCTCAGTCCTGACAGTTCCATCCTGAGCATTCTCTTCCAAACGTATGTACCCCTCTTCACTCCTAGATCTGTTTATGCCCCCACCATTATCAAATTTCTCCCTCACTTTGTACTCAGCCGGTCCATCTTATATATATTTTCTTTTTCTCTCTCTAATACACTCATTTCTAATCTTGTCAATCTTCGTCACTCCCAAATGATATGGCAGCATCTTCAATTTTATCACCTCCGATTCTTCAAACCATACAACACAGCTGGTTACTCGGTCGGCTTGGAGAATTTCCCCTTTACTCCCATACAGCACATCACTCCTGAAACACACTCTATGCCACCCACGCCACCCTACCTACATACTCTTTCCCCACCCACACTACACCCTACCTACATACTCTTCCCCCACCCACACTACACCCTACCTACACACTCTTCTCCCACCCACACTACACCCTACCTACATACTCTTCCCCCACCCACGCCACCCTACCTACACACTCTTCCCCCACCCACGCCACTCTACCTACACACTATTCCCCCACCCACGCCACCCTACCTACACACTCTTTCCCCACCCACACCACCCTACCTACACACTATTTCCCCACCCTCCTCACCTGCCTACGGTACACACTTTATTCACCTCTTTACCACAATCTCCATTATTTTGAATTGTTGACCCCAAATATTCAAGCTCATTCACTTTCATTACCTCTTCTCCCTGCAGCCTCATTATTCTACCACCCTTCCTTCCTTTCATTCACACACATTTACTCCGTCTTACTGATTTTCTCATTCATCTTGTCTCCATTGCGTACTTTCACTTTTTCAGGATTGCCTCAATTTGCTCTCTTCTTTTACTACAGATCACAGCGTCATCTGCAAACATTATGGTCACTGGGGACTCCACACTGATCTCATGTCAACCTGTCCATCACTATCATAAACCTGAATGGGCATATGGCTGATTCCTGATGCAGTCCCATACCATTACGTTAAAACTATTTGTCATGATCACCACACACCTCACTGTTGTCACGCTGTTCACGTAAATATCCTGTACCTTCCTCATATACTACATTGCTACTCCCGATGTCCTCATACATTGCCACAACTCTTGTCTTGGCAGTCTGCATTATCACAGGCTCATTTCTATATACACAAACACACCATACAGCTCCTCCAGGCCTTCTCTGTGTTTCTCCATCAATAATCTTAAAGCAAATATTGTATCTCGTGTTTATTAAGTTCAGGTCAAGGCCAAGTGGTTTTGGTGATTAATGTTTGTTTGGTCAAGTTGACAACGACGGTGAGTCAAGTTATAGTTATCAGAGTGACATGAGGCTTCATTCCCTAATTTGTTAAGCTTTCATACTTATCTTTTATATATCTGCGACAAACAAATGCATACCTTTGTATTCCTAAGATTACAGTTATCATAAGGCAACTAAAACAATTTGTATATCAGACAATATTTGTTAAAATACTTACAAACTCTTTTTTATATTAATATCTATGACAAAATTTTCACTGTGACTCCAAGCAGGCTTGGTCAATGTCTGCCTCTAAGATGGTATGAATCTAATGTTTTGCCAACTTACAAAGAACATAACATTGCAGATAAAACATGTTAAGTCGACTTCTCTTCCATTACACCGTCAATCTGTCTGTAAAGAAACCCTGCCAACACATTTATTGCATTCATAAACCAGACGCTCTTTCAATGATATAAGCAGGATGTAAAATTTAAGAGTAATTGATGTTAATTACACATGTAATTAACATTAAAGCCCTTTTAACTGCCATTTCATCAGATCTCACATATTTTCAACTCAACACGAAGGAAAAGGGAAGCGGATGTTATTCAGATAAGTGTAAAACATTTGATGGATCTGACCTGAACCCAGGGTAGATCATTCAGCCATTGAAATGTAAGATGAAAAAATACGTTTTGACCTACAATATATTCTTTACATGATAACCATCCCCCCTCTAGTTTTAATGGGAGTATGTAGGATAAGGAGTTTGAAAAGGAGAGAGAGAGATCGTTAAAAATGATAGTTATACTAGCGTATACCTATCTATCTCTCTATCAGTCTATGTACTTATTAGGTAATATCTTTGTATTTTATTAGGTATCAGGTATTCTCCTTATACCTTAATTGTCGCGAACACGAATTCTGGTTCCTTGATCCTTCTACAGTAGCCTAGTGGAACTATGTGCTTCTTATTCCAATGTAGGAGTGGAATGGCTTAGATAAGCATAAGCTTAAGCATAGGCATTATAAATGCAGGACAAAAGTGGAAATAAAAGAAGTGTGATAGAAGAAGAGTGAATAAATACAGCAATAGTGTATTGCACATGCGAGTTTACTATGATATACGCTGAAACATCACTTTTTTTTAAATAGACACATTAGTGATACACATGATCCAGGACTATGCAGATATCCACAATTAAGAAACACACACTACACTAAGTCCCATATATGTAAATGACATACTATCTGTGTATTCAGACACAGGAATTGCCATTTAACGTCAGGGCTTGACGTCTGACAACTGTAGGCAGGTGAAAGTGCTGGAATGTTATACATAGGTTGGACAGCATAATAATATGGGAGTATAAAATAATTTTAACGAACAAGCAGCTATAAAAAATGCTTTCCGGTGAGTCTGACTGTATAACATATATAAAAAACAATTAGGCATTGCATAATATTTTTATTTAATTTACACATTCCTTGCCAATATAAGTCTGTCTGCTGGGGTAATCCTTCAAACAATCCATCTACACACCAAGTTTTTCTCTAACCTTGGTGGTGTGTAGACGTTCTCTTGGCGTTATAACTTTCGTTGTTGTCTCTGCGTTATTGTTTGTGTGTGGTCGTTTCTGCATTGTTCTTTGTGTATTTCATTGTGTTGGTTGGCTGTTTTCTTGTACTCTTGAATTTTGTTCTGTTGCAAGTAACCAAGTAAAGTTTTATTGCTAAAATTATAATACACTGATGCAGTATACAATTTGTGTTGGTAATAGCTACGATCCGTCGAGTCAAAGCTCCATGACGGACATTGAGATTCTCATATATTTGAAGGAATGGAAGTTAATTTTCCACAAACCATAAACCCGTAGTCATTAATATAAAAAATACGAGAGCAAGAGTGTATTTGTGACTTGGATAATATAAGTATATCAAGTCACAAATTCTTACTCTTGCACTTGTATTTTTATATTTTCATGATTACGGGTTTCATATGAGTGCAAGAATGTATTTGTGACTTGGATATTATATGTATAGCAAGTCACAAATACATTCTTACTCTTGCACTTATATTGTTTTTATTTTCATGACTACGGGTTTTATGGTTTGTGGAAAGTGAACTTGACTCTGACTCTTTTCATATTTCGTACAACAGTCTGTCCGATCGTCCAGCCAGTCTTTAACACACACTTCACATTCCCGCCAGCCGAGGGGATAGTGAACCGAGGGGATAGTGAAACTTTGGATCGTATGTATGGAGGGAGATATCTAAGTTGGTAAGTAACTAGATATACAAGGAGTTTATAATTTTATGGATGTAGGTAAGTAGGTTTGTAAGTATATAAGTAGTAGCGAGTAGGTATGTATCGCATGTACAGTCAGCTGCAAAAGTCGTGTCACTACCCTCAGCGCTTCATGAAGGATAATAATAAGGGTTAATAATCCAACAAACACATTTACCAGCCACAATTAAAATATTCAAGAGGCGACATGACTTTTGCCGTCGACTGTACAAATATTTACGTTTATATGTATTATAATAAATATGTAAGTAAGCAAGTATGTGTAAGTTCTATCTAATTATTAAATTATGATTGAAATAATTTTGAAAGGGCAATTGACATGAAGCATATTTATGTATGTTTGTAGTGTCATGGCAGACCTAAAGCAAGGGTAGAGAAAAAACGAATGATAAATGTGCAGGGTGGAAAAAGATGGGGAATTTTTAACCTGCCTCGTGCAGAGTATGAAATGTTATTGGCTAGCATTGAAAAAAATCTATAAATATTGGTTGAGTGTTTTGCAGTGGAGTGTGAGCACTGAACTTTGAAAGTGAATGTGTGTGTGTTGATGAATATACCGACGTTGGTGTTTACCACATTGGACCCTCATCAACGTAGATGAACTTGTAATCGCTGTCCACGAGGGCCAAGAGGACGATTGAGTGGAACCCTTTGTAGTTGTAATAAAAGGAACCATTTATCCCTCGGGCTTTCATAACGATGTACTTGCTGTCAGTTGCTCTGACACATTGATAGAAGTTCCAGCAATCGGAGAATCCTCTGGTGCCGACGTACATAAAATAACCACCTCCATGTACTCTCAATGATCTCTTCACAGGCATCCTTTACAAACCCGCTGATTATGTTGGCTGCAACACTGAAGCCATATTAAAAAGTTCTGTAGGTGTAGCCCATTGCTAGATACTGGAGTCAGTGCTAGTCAATGTTCAGACTGCAGGGGCGCCCTACAGAATGCTTGTTGTCTCTCTATACGAGGGCCAACTCTGCTTAGGATTTCCACGAGGTTTTCAAAAATCTCAGGAAGTTCCGGAATGATGAACTGGGCTCACTTGCGATCTCCTGGACGAGTTTTTCCCACTGGCAAAACAACTTCCTCCTTGAAAGCCATGGCAAAACCCAACACTCTCTCTGCTTTCTCTTTTTTTGCTTCTGTACATTTAGCTGCTGATGATCATCCTCCTGCCTCTTTTTCTGTTGTTTTTCCGCCAAAAATAGAACAAACACGGTTTGCAGGGTGAGGACTTGCACCTCCGGAACATTCATCAACACCTATACAGCTGGTCGCTGGTAGTGAAAAAGGCCATGCTGCTTGTGAGATGATGTCTACAGCAGCTCAAGGCGTAGCATGAGGAAATTACCTGTATACCTGCATATATAGGCCGGTAACTTTGAGTCGCGATCATTGCTTCATCGCCAAACATTCACCGGTATACATGTGTTACCACCATTATAATGCTGGCATGCTGCCCTTGAAAATTACCAAAAGGTTTTACCGTTTATATTTTTAACTTTCCACCGAGCTATTCAAACAATCCCAGAGGCTCCTTTTTTCCGCAAATGTCTCGGCAATTAGCCGCCGGTTGCTAAAAAAAAACAAAAAAACACTTATCCATGAGCACAAATTTGGTGTAGAGTACTGCCGACAATGCCAATGTCATGGTCATGGTCATATAAGCCTCTCTGCACCTTTATTATAAACGAGACAACAGAGAAAGGTATCGTCAACACACTCACCTCTCATCAGGTACAGTTGGACACAGAGTTGGTGGTACAGCCCAGGTGGAACATACTACTTGTCCCTCTCCAATAACCAGTGACTATTGACCAGGACTTGCTTACCATAGCTCTCCTAAATAATAACTTGTGTCCCTGGTTGATTGATTGATTGATATTAAGCGCCGCAACAGCGAGGTCATATAGCGCCAGAAAAAGGTGATAGAGAGGTGAGACAGCAAGCAGGAAGGAAATAGAAAGAAAAAAGGGACAGTTGAAGAACTTAAAGTTCGTGGCTGGGGCCGAAAGGACGCCAAAACCCTTAAAGTATTGCCCACATCACTAATGCAGGCATTGTGTCCCTGGTATATATTGATGGGCGTTAAGGGGGTAATTCACTTTTGTTTCATTGGAGTGCCTAGATTCCTCCAAAGTGTGCAAAGAAACAGAACCAGATGAACTAAAATAATGGAAGCTTGTCTCCTAGAATAGTTTGGAGGAATCGCTTGCTCCATATTTACCAACACCGACGAACTTCCACCTAAAGGAACTTGATACTGGGAGGGACTGAGCATCTTCCACCTGGGTTGTAACAATAATTCACGAGTCCAGCTGTACGTGAAGGAATGCCTCACTTTAAAATTTATATAAAAAAAAATGACGACCGATGGAGTGGCCAATACTTTTCCTTTCGTCATACTCATTCATTTGCAACACAAGTTAGTGAATTACTTTGTATTGTGCTATGGTTATCCAAACATGTGGTGTCAACTGCAATAAAATTAATAACCTAGAAATACAGACTTGGATTTACAGTGAATAACGAAATTTGTGACCGCTGCCTCCTGGGATCAGTGTTGTCACTTTGATTGTGTTGTAGTGTTCGTTTGTTACTCGTTAACAGTACAAAGCTAACGAGTATCATAGCTCTATAAGATATCCCACGTGAGGTCTGCTTTTAAATGGTGAGAAAGTAATAGATTTCTTTATTACAACTCAAGTTAACATATACATACATCTGGTGGCACTAATCGCTATTTTTGTTTCTGACTGTACTGCTGTAAATGTGCCCAGCGGAGAAAACTCACCATTCCAATTACTGAAAGTGAAAAAGCGAGCGTTTGAATTGACCCAGCATAAAAGTGTGAACTCCGGGGAAGATGAAGTATTTTAATTTCCAAGAGAATAGTGGTTATGTGAAGGACAAACCTCAATAAATCATACTTCCAATTCATTTTCCACTGGCTAGGAGGAGGAGGAGGAGAAAAGGGGTAGAAAACACCCTCTTCTTGAATTACACAGGGAGTTGTTCGACAAATGCGGTATTATGATTGTCAAAGAAAAAATGAGCGTGAAAAGAGAGGAATATAAATACCATATTGGGGGAAGGAAAAACTGCAGTAGTCAAAAGGCAAAGAAGGAAAGAAAGAAAGACGGAGAGCCGACGACAACAAGGGAAGTGGATTATTACCAGACAAGAAAGACACTTGGACTCATCAGAGAAACCCAATTCACAATACAGTCTATAAAAAATGAATTTGCACTCTTACAGCACGATGCATTATGCCACACCACACGAGATATTCTGAATCACGTCTCCACTCCGTTTGTTATAATATTATTACTGATTGTTAAAAGCACCACAACAGCAAGGTCATATGGCGCCACAACAAAATTGTTTAATGCATGGAATGCTGATTCACCCTGCAAATATATATATATATATATATATATATATATATATATATATATATATATATATATATATATATATATATATATATATATATATATATATATATATATATATATATATATATATATTGAAGAACTGGAAGGGAGTGGCTGGGTCCGAAAGAACGCCAAAACCCTTAAAGTATTGGCTACAACACTACAGGCAATACCCAACTACTGGGCTTGAGGGAAGGAGTTGGTCTGCTCGACCCACTTTGAACTAACGGAATATGAAACAAAGCATAAGTTGGGATAATGCTTCGAGTAAACCATCACCCTAGTCCTGAGATCACGTACAGTTACCTCCACTGGTAACGAGCACAGTGTTCGGTGAGTCTGGTGAAATATTTGAACACTTTATTTACACAACGTTTTTAATGGTGGATATTATAGCAGGAGTGAATTGTGTCCATTCATTCACTATTACTACTACTACTCAACAAACACACTGGTGCCACATTTAGTCAAATCCACCGAACGCTGTGCTCGTTACTAGTGGAGGTAACTGTACAATGTTACCAGAACCCATATCACACGAGTTAACAGATGTCTTTCCTCGGCGGGGGGGGGGGGGGGTTCTTTTATGAGTGACTGTAATCTGGGGGATCAATAATTTAAGCCTTTTTCCTGGACACAATACACATCTCTACCAATTTTGCATCCCCCTTCTCACAAACACTATTGTTCGAACCTCGGTTGTTAGTGATAATTAATGTGCCTAGAATCATGACACAACTATTGAGCTCCGATGTACAGTCGGCGGCAAAAGTCCTGTCGCCTCACTTTCTTCACCGAGGCACGCAATGTTCATAGACTCGATTTTATTAGGTGTAGAAAACGTACGTATTTCTCGAGTCCATGAACACTGCGTGTCTCGGTGAAGCAAGTGAGGCGACACGAGTTTTTCAGCCGACTGTACTATACACATTATTGTATATGCTAGTATATAGTATGTTGTAGTAAAAAAATAACTTTAGCTTAATTTTGAATATATATCAATCAAAGTACTTAAAATGTCTTGGAACTTAGTACGGTAACTGACCAATCAAACTATGCCCGAATAATGCAGCCATTGTTTGTTTGTTTGTTAGTCTGCTTCCTCCACATTACATTTTCACACACAGTTACAGCAGCTGGGCCACGAGCACAAGTACATCATGCAACCGAGTGACACATGGCACCATTATTCAAGAACAGTGTTGTCGTAAATTCTGAACACAGGACCTTGATGGTTAAATTGATCTTTTGTCTGAAATCAAATAATGACGAATAAAGTGTGCATTAACGTTCTATCGTAGTTGTAGTCGCTGGTTCCTATGATTGTTATTTGTAAAATTATTTAAACTTTTTGCTATTTGTTTAGTAATTATGAATGCGAGCATATATTATGGAAAATGGTTCTCTCAACTAAACTATTTTGGTTCATGCACACGAACAAATTATCTTAAAATTCAAATTCATTCATCCATGAACGCTATTTGCACTTGTAATTAAAATCTCCCATATGGCATTTATATCTTAGTGAAAATTCGTCACGATTGTGAATCAAGACAGTTCAAACGACATCACTTGTAAACGTACTCATATTAATTATATATTTATAGGAATTAATTCTTATATTTATGGCAACGTAACAGTAGGCTACACCATAATTACTCTCAATATGTTATCGAATAAATTATGCTAATATAAGTTATATCTCTTCACGAAATTTAATAGAAATTGCAAATGTACTCTATATCTTTACACACAAAGAAAATCTATCACGTTCTAAGGTTAATGAAATACAGACACATTACTTGAATTTACTTGAATCTATCCTAAGTCATTAATTAAAAAACAGTTAAGTATAATCTGATTGGACGTATTTTTAACGTTAAACATTCTGATTGGTAGTAATTCTCCCTATTATGATCATCACCATCATCACTGGGGGATCTTTGCCACGCCCAGCTCCTGGCACCATCTTTTGGGATCCCTCCGAGCAAGCCTTCAAACTGACACTCTTCTCAACTCCATGCAGCAAAAAAGCCTCAGCCACGATTTGTTTCGACTTACCACTGGGCCTCCTCTACCAGCGTCAAATCTTTTGAAATTAAACATATAAAGCAGGGACAGAAATATGGAACCGAGCCACACCCCATATAGTGTAAGTCGGAATACTCGGATCATCTGGTAATAGGTCTCGAATCTAGCTTACAGAGTTGTCTCTGATTGGGCACTCTGTCACGCGTGATACATATCTGTATTGTACATTTGCCACCACAAATAACTGGTACAGAAAAAGAGGACTGACAATTCGGACTGTACCAGTTACAAGTGATGGCAACTATACATAAGCCCTTAGTACCAAAGGAGTCATAACGAAAGCTCACAACGCTATTAAAGGTGATTCCCTCGTTATCATTTGTTAAGATCCCCTCCAGTCGTCATTATTTTTAAGTAGCTAAGGATTCACATTCACCAAATATATCAAACAGTCCAACTGATGCATAGCCGTACAGCAAGGCAGGAAGTATTAATGCCCCGTAGATCCTATTCTTATTATTCCTATAGAGACCAACAACGTAATATACTTATACACAAGTTTGGGATTTGCTTCGGTAGGCCAAGCATATAGGGCCAGCCAGTCCTTTATTTTAATTTGTTTTTTCACTGTGACCAGAGAGTACCGGGGGTCTGTGGGACAGGAGGCCATTTTACCCAGGAACAACAACAACAACAAAAACACCACCACCACCACCACTGTACTCAGATATTATTACACAATATACTCCTTCACAGAAACTTCTACACATATACTTCTACACAAGTTACCCGAGTTGAGCGAGTCTGTAACACCACCAGCCAGATGACGGAGTTGAGTGATTTCCTCATCATGAGAATCGCTGTTAAAGGGAGATCCTCATTCGGGTAAATTTAAGGGCTACTGATTCCTCCAAACTATGCCAGAAAACATACAACCTTCATGGAATTAATAGGTGATCTGTTTCATTTTATATTTTGGAGGAATCAATTGCCTTCCAATTTACCAACATGAGAATCTCCCCTTAAGGAAAATCGCATTGAGTATAGGTCAGGGGAATAGAAATTTGACACTGTTTGGAAATAGCATTAATCGAAATTATTTTATTTTAATCATTCTGTCGGTAATTGATTTCTGGCATATACCAATATCGTCTGATGTTAGGTAGAACATAATCACGACATTGAAATTAAAGGCTAGGACAATAACAGAGCAGAAGTACCCTATTAAATTACCAAAATCTACTATTGTCTATTACCTGGTTTTATCCACAGTTAAATATAGAAGACTAGCCTGCTAAAGAGTATACGATGCCAGAAATTAATCATATTACTGGAAACAAAACTCTGTACAGGACGAACCTTTTAATATATTTTAGATAGAGACATGTGCATACAATCATCACAAGTTGTATCCAGGCAGCTGCTCAGCCCAGGTGATTCGTGACAAGATCCTGTTTTACATTATTCAACATTTATCACTGGTCGCAAGATTAACAAAAACTGATTTCGTTTAGCATCAGTTTCAATGGCCAAGTATTTCATTTTGTCCATATACAATATTTAATGAGCTCAGGGTCTTGTACCATCTATTCTATCATTCACTGGTATTGTTCAAGCTCCCAGTGCGAGTGACTAATTGTTGGTTGGGAGTAAAGTGGCCGGAGTCTAATGCTGACAGGATCCATCTGTTAACTTAATGACACAGACACAGCTGGTGGCTTTGACATGGTCACTGACGCTCTCCATATTCATCACACTTGAGCTTACACGTACAGGAATATCCTAGTAAATCCTTCTTTAAGTATATAGAAAAAATTAGTAAAGTAAATTTACGTCATAAAGAAATATATATATATAATTATATGACTCAGATTGATGAGTCTTTCCCTGCTTCATCCCTCCTATCTTCGTATCTATGGTTGCGGTGGTGCCACATGTCGGGGTTGGCTGGGAGTGGGTGGATTCTTACTCCAGAACGAGACTGTACTGTCGCGAACCAAAGTTTCGCCACACCCTGGTTGGCAGGAAGGCGAAATCAGTGTTAAAGATAGGCAGAACAATCAGACAAACTGGTATATCGAGTTGATAATGAGACAGAGTGAGGTTCACTTTCCACAAACCCTATGTCATGGAAAGTGAACCTTACATTGTCTCCTTACCAACTCGATACACCAGTTTGTCCGATCGTTCAGCCTATCTTTAACACTAACTTTGCCTTCCTACCAACCAAGGGGTGGCGAAACTTTGGTTCGCGACTGTACTACGGAGCTTCATTAGTTTATTATTTCCTGAAAGCTTGACGCTGACAGGGTGGTTGTTGAGAAAACAAAAAAAAATTCTGAGCTCATTGTTTTGTCTTTTGATAGGAAAAACAAACCATCAGGGCTCACTGCACCATTAAAAATACCCCACACTATAATTGAATTTGGGTGTTTGACATTCTTAACTGCTTAGCGTGAATAGAATGGACTGGGAGCCGGATGAACGATTCTCTCTGCCTGACTTCATACGACTGTCTCTGGATGTACTCTCATCAATAAACATTACCTTTAACTAGTCTTCCTCACTTCTGTCTTTGTATTGATTTTCAATTGAACTCGTTTTAAAAGTATTAGACCAGGGTACTAGAGAAGCCTGAAGAGAAAAAATGGAACCATGTGTCCCGGTTAAACTACATATGTACAGTATATCTCTTTAACACATAATCCTGTACTCCTATACTGTACATAAGGGGAAATGAGTCAGACCAAACCAAGCTTGATAGTGTACAGAGCTGAGCTGAGTGATTCTCCACTTGCATTTGATTCATCATTTAAAGAACCTGCTGAGTGCTGTTAGATGATGAATGGATAATTAAAGCGACGCTATGTACTGGTCTTACAGCAACGCAGGTCATTTACAGCAAGATGCTTTGATTTGTTGCAGTACTACTATTATCACCTCATTCCTGGTTGGCTCATCAATGCACGTTAAACTGAGTTGGGAAATAAATCATTCACTTCCTTCCCTCGAGTAGGATCTACATACTTTATGGGCAACACGAGCGGTATTCATTTGCATTTTTACCGTCACAGGTAAACGTAAAGTCCAAAGAACTTGAGCAAACCAAGCACAAGATGAGATAGTAAAATAAAATGTGTGTAGGTGTAAAATCAACAATTAATATGAAACACTACAACTCGTGCATCATACCAGTTACTTCGACAAAAGTAAGAGTACAAGCGCTAATCGTAATTTCGCACCAATTCATCAGAGTCGCGCTCCAGTAAGCGGAAAACTATGCTGTACCCAATTACACTGCCATGTGAGATTGTAATTGCCTGATTTTCAGTCGTACAAGCTGGCAAATAAATGAATGGCAGGGCAGGTGTTAGTGTGTGGATGATCAGATTACACTTTGTTTAGTAATTGGAACAGGGAGAATATCGGGTTGGTCAGAATAAAGCTGCACTGTGGACCTGTTGGCAATGGAAATAAGCCGATTGTGACTTGTTCTTCCTCTGTGCAACATTTATTTTGGTTGTAAGAGCTCATTATAAACAGTGTTAGGTAATTACTGCATTTGCAACTTATATACGATGACCCAGAAAATATCTCAGACATATACCTCTTTCTTTTTTTAAATAATATTCTCTGTTTACCAAGGCCTTAGGAAAGATATCTACGATAAAGAGAAGTAAATACTCAACACCGTTCTTGCAGTAAAAGTCGTTCGTAAAGAGACTGGTAAAGTAGCGTCTCTGTAGGTGAAGGTGGTACAATTAAATAAATAGAGAATACCCTGAAGAAGAAGCAGTGGATCCTTCCCCTCATACCATTTTGGGAAATGTTCGGTCTCCGCCGGTACACGAAAGTATGGTGAGGAAAGTTAGGACTTACCTGTAATCTCTTTGGACTACATGTTTTATACATACAGCCCAGCTGGCTCCCAACACACTCGCGATTAATGATAATTTATGTTGCTATCTTTGCTTAATCTGTTAGTGACCACATATAAATGTGAACACTGGAGACTGTGAAATTCACTATGAAATGATCAATCTGTAGGCTATATTATTACCCATGGTCGGAGCTGAAGGAAACTACTATGACAATATTGTTGATACACAACTACCACTATCAATAATTCTAAAAAAAAAATACTAAATACTAAAATAAAAAATAAAATAAAAAATGTAGTATTATTGACAATAATTGTCATCGTCACAGACTATTAAGCATATTACAATGACAAACATTTAGGGGAGAGCCTATAGTAAATTATGGTCAATTGTGGTTGCACGTAATGTTCTAGCAACATGTTACATTCTCAGACTTTACACTTGATATATTATAATTTACGTAAAGTAAATATAAGTAACTATCATACAGAACATGTAGGCTAATAATACTAACTGTACGATGTGTTGATTTTCACTGACCGTTGCTAAACATTCATTATGATGGACAACAGTCGAGGCTAACTACTGCCTTACTACCTAACCAACGTAACTGTTACCGTGAGTGTATAGTATTGTACTGAAAACACACACAATGA
The DNA here is from genome assembly GCA_033782935.1 of Petrolisthes cinctipes. NCBI lineage: Eukaryota > Metazoa > Arthropoda > Malacostraca > Decapoda > Porcellanidae > Petrolisthes > Petrolisthes cinctipes. Next base: position 106,249 of record JAWQEG010005889.1, on the reverse strand, counting down.
CAAGGGATTCTCCTTTCCATCACAATGTTTGGTAAAAAAAAAATCATGTTTGTTTTGCAGTAATATTTTAAAATACCTTTAGTGTATAATTTATGGTCGTTTAGTATCATTGCTTTCACTACACTCCCCCCTCTATACCCCCCCCCCCCCTATTCTGCTTTCCTACACCCCCGCACCACTCCCATCCCTCACCCTACACCCCCGATCCCCCAGTACCCTCCCCTAAACTCATACTGGCAAATGTTTCGGGTATGAGAGTCGAAACTGTCGGTTCACACCTTGTAGGGTTCACACATTGACAACGCTGAGTGATGAACGCGACAGTGGAAGAGACTGTACAGTAATCTAATGACGATAAACGTTCCTGTAATACGGTTTGTAACTAATTGATACATCTTGTCAATATTACAGCGTAGCGTTCGCGCACGGCTATACCAGATGAACACACATTTATCTGGCTTCCTTCCATCTCATCATTAGGTATTAGGTGTCTCCTAATTTGGGAATATAAAGGAATGAACTTCACTTGTAAGTTGATGTGCATGAGCTTAATGTGATGGATGAGTTGGAGTATCTTGAAGTAAATGAAGAGGAAGAAAGAAAACCACACTGATCCTGGAAGACACTAATACGAGATAGAAAGATATACAGAAAAGAAAGAGCAAACATTGAGAAAATTAATAAAAGATAAAAAGGACAATTGACGAATATAATGGGAATGGCTGGAGTCCGCACGAGCACCCAAACTTTAAAATATCTTAAAATAGTTAAATTATTATCGCATTATAAAATCAAACCTTCCCCCACCTACTTAGTATTATAAGATATTTCCAGTAAAGCCAATTTCATTACTAGATAGCAGTCGAGTTATCTGATTAATTACTTTGTGTTACAGGTTACCAGAGGGGAGTGTTTTGTATTGGAGGGTTTTAACTATCCAATAATCACTTCTCCCCCAACACGTCCTCACTCACTCCATTCGGCTTTCCTTCCCCTTCCCCTCCCCCCTCCTTGCACTCCTTCACTTTCCCATGCACCTCTCTCCTTCCCCTCCCCCCTCCCTGCACTCCTTCACTTTCCCACCTCTCTCCTTCCCCTCCCTGCACTCCTTCACTTTCCCACCTCTCTCCTTCCACTCCCCCCTCCCTGCACTCCTTCACTTTCCCACCTCTCTCCTTCCCCTCCCTGCACTCCTTCACTTTCCCACCTCTCTCCTTCCCCTCCCCCTCTCCCTGCACTCCTTCACTTTCCCACCTCTCTCCTTCCCCTCCCTGCACTCCTTCACTTTCCCACCTCTCTCCTTCCCCTCCCCCTCTCCCTGCACTCCTTCACTTTCCCACCTCTCTCTCCTTCCCCTCCCCCCTCCCTGCACTCCTTCACTTTCCCACCTCTCTCCTTCCCCTCCCTGCACTCCTTCACTTTCCCACCTCTCTCCTTCCCCTCCCTGCACTCCTTCACTTTCCCACCTCTCTCCTTCCCCTCCCCCCTCCCTGCACTCCTTCACTTTCCCACCTCTCTCCTTCCCCTCCCCCCTCCCTGCACTCCTTCACTTTCCCACCTCTCTCCTTCCCCTCCCCCCTCCCCGCACTACTTCACTTTCCCACCTCTCTCCTTCCCCTCCCCCCTCCCTGCACTCCTTCACTTTCCCACCTCTCTCTCCTTCTCACCACCTTCATCATCATTCTGCGAGATTCGAAAATTATCAATCTAATATTATGAAAGCAGGACCTGAAAAGAAATTATGTAAATTTTTATAAACAAATCCATTCCATGCAATGTGACCCTGGTAGAGTCATTCGAGATTAATTAATGTCTAACTTTCAGACGCCAGGGTTAGTGAATCAATAACCAGCGTAGGAGGGATTGCTTGATTGATTGATATTAGGCGCCACAACAGTGAGGTCATATAGCGCCAGAAAAAAAGGTGATAGAGAGGTGAGACAGCAAGCAGGAAGGAAACAGAAAGAAAAGAGGGACGTGTAGGAGGGAGCAGTGTTCGAGAGACAGAGATGATTTAGTGCGTCCACAATCTATCAGAGTCACTTTCTTGAACTCATGATTTTCACACGGGGTTCGGGATTTGATTTAATTTTCTTGGTGGCTCAACAAAGGCATCGCTAAGTTTTAAAAGCGGAAGTGGAGCCAACTGTAGTACATGCTTGCTACCTTTCTCCCTTGTGTTACTCTGTTTTCCACTTTTTTCTCACACCTTCCTCTGTTATCCAGCATTACTCCATGGTATGTACTTGTTAAACTCTTCAACCACCTCGAGATTCACACCATCTACTTGCACACTGACTCACCCTCTCTCTCTCTCCACTACAATTACCTTACTCTTACCCACATTCACCTTCAAACAGTGTCTTTCACATACCTCTACAAAGTTCGCCACTACCTAGGTGTCTCTAATTGCTTGCAAATAGTACCGCATCATCTGCATACATCAAATTTCTCCACCCTGCAGGACTCCTCTTTCCTCCATTCCTCTTTCCAATATTCATGCCTTAATCCACTCCATCCACATACACATTAATTAAACAACCATGCTGACGTCACACATCCTTGCCTCATTCCAACAGTAAATGGGAACAAATCACTTTTTTCACCCTCTATTCTCAAACCCAAACTTCCATACTTAAAACACATCTACTGATACACATGCAGTACCTACATCAATCTATGAGCTGTACAGTTGGACCCAGGAATTCGTGGTACAGGTGAGGTGGTAAATGCTTAGCTCCTCCCAGTATGAAATTCCTTAACGATCAAAAAGATTTACCAGGGGCAGAAACTATGATGTGAGATATTGACGATAAGCAAATACCAGACAAAAGTCACTGGTTATAAGAGAGAGACGAGCATCTTCCACCTGGGCTGTACCACGAATTCCTGTGTCCAACTGTACATACATTTATTACGCAAAAATAAATATTGACTGAGTGCAATTTTGCTTACCTCCATTCCTGCATTTGTTGTTTTCCTTGGTTTCATTTTGTTCGATAAGAAAGTCAGGATCTTACCAAGGCAAATTATGTAAACCTAATCACTTTCAATACCAGATAAAGGCTTCATTTTCCTTAATTTTCTTCGGAATTGGCCTGTTATTATCTATCTTTTTCATCACTTCAAGTCTGTCCACATTCAGTTTCTCATCAGTCTCTTTCCATGTATCACGATTATTCTTTGTATAATCAGGGAAGGTAGGATCCCATAGTATTGGATGAGAACAGCACATGTCAATTAAACGTACAGTCATGGTCAATAGTCCTGCAACACCTTCCAATGAGATGACTTCGAAAAATGATCCGAAACTATAGCTGTTGGTGTCTGCAATATTGATTCATAAGATTCACTCAAATGGCTCGCTTTTATTCACCAGGTTGTAGGACTTTTAACCATGACTTTACCACCAAGTCCCATATCCACTCCATGGCAAGGTAGAAGTCACGTCCGCTCGGTAGGAGAATGTCTCAACTAGTGATTTGCCCTCACTGACGAGTCACTGTCCACGACTTGTTCTCCGCAGCGAAACGTCCGCACTGCAGTGTATAAACATATTCGGGGGTTTGAACGTCCAAACGAGTGATGTCGAACATGAATGAGAACATGGTCGAAGCAATATTACCAACATGCTTCAAAACATGTCTCCGTGTACCGTGTGGCCAAGAGCTTTAAGAGAGAGGACAGGCGAACGAATAGCCGCGAGTGATGGTTCGGTATCAAGCTTCGAGATGGATGTGAGACTTTTTCCACTCCACTATACTCTTTGCAGTGTATATTGGCCCCGGGGATGGGGTTGGAAGGCGTTTACTTTTGTTCCTAGTTTTAAACAATAGATACAATATTACGAGGATATATGAGGATAACAGGTGTTGCTTCATGAACGAAAGTCATTGGCTTCTGTTCAATAACTTCCCAGCTGCAGGTGATTTATTATACTGTACTCTTCAATAGCTATATGGAATTTTTTTTTTTTTTTTTTATCACCACCGCATTGCTTCTTCCTTCCCCCTCCACCCTCTTCTCCATACCTCTAATCGAAGCCATCCCTCGCTCCTCTCTTCCTTTCCCATTTCCACCTACTCATATCGCAATTATCCTCTCCTGACATTTCTGTGATGACATTTATGCGATTGAATTATCAATCATTGACGACACATGGCATGCAAAGGCTGCCATAGAAAAGGCACAAAATAATATTACACTGTCCTTGGAGTTAGAGGTGATTATCTCCTCTCACCTCTGTGGAGACAGATACACGAGTCACTTAATCATACCAATTTGAGGTTCTAATCTCTACCCTCATTCCCCGAGTTTACTACTAATACCCAAGCTTTCACTTTTACATCTCCCCGTTTATCGTCTCCCTCCACCCAAACACCAGAACAACAGTAGTCGACATTTACGTAATTGCAATTACTACACGTTGCAGTCCAAATATATCCTTCAGCATCAAAAAATCTTCTAGTCAGGACAACCATATTGGCGTGATGAGTAGGTAGGTATGTGTAAAGAAGAGTGGGAGGGGTTCGACGAGAAATGTGGGAAGAGTTGGTGAAGGAGGGAATAAAAATAGATCTGAGAATGAAAGAAGAAAGCCCCTAGACTGGAAGACCCTCTTAAAGAAATAGGTGATAGAAAGGTGGGACGCCAACAAGAATGAAATAAAAGGAAAGGAGGGACAATTGAAGAACTGAAAGGGAGTGGCTAGGGCCGAAGGGGCGCCCAAGTCCTTAAAGTACTTCTCACATCACAGAAGGCAATATTTAACCTATTGAGGAGAGAGAAGGAAGAAGGGGAGATTTGTGATCCAGAGAAAGGTATTGAGAGGTGTAGCAAAACATCTGCTGCCAGTTATTGTAGGAGAGCAAAAAGAAGGTTGGTAAAAGAGAGAGAGAGAGAGAGAGAGAGAGAGAGAGAGAGAGAGAGAGAGAGAGAGAGATGGTAGCCTACAGAAACAAGTCAATTTTCAAACAGCATCGAAAGACCTATAAGGCAAGTTAAGTATCTGTCCGTACATTACTGTTACGTTAGATTCATCATAAAAATAATCTGTTATTGCCCTTCATTAGTAGTTTATGAGAATTTTGAGGATTATCTTAGCCCTCAAAATGTCCCTCAATTTATGTACATGCAGCTTATGGTTTAATTTCTGGCAACGGGACTGATCAATGATCTTACAATCGTCAATGAATTACAAATCTAGTAAATACATTCCCTTGCTAATTAGCGTACAGTAACTCTTGTATGATAATATCTACTCCTTAAAAATCGGCAGAGGAGGTCCAATATAATTATTCATGAAACAAGAATATGTTGCTTATGTGCATTATCAATTTTAACCATTTTTTGTTTCCGAAGATCAGTAGTGCTTCTTTCGTCAGTCACTCTTTAAAGATTTTACATATTTAAACTGTGTTTATGCAGAAAATTATTTACGTGGATCTTTGAACACTATAGAATTGAAGTATAGCCGAGGTAGGTAGGACGCTGAGATGACTGTTATCTACATCACCTACAAATCCTAGTGTGCAAGGAAATCTAGGAAGCTATTACTGTACCATGGTTGAAAATGTTGAACTTCCATGAGTGATGAAATTTCTCAAGTCTGTATCACAATCATTGTGACACAGACAGGATGGAGAAATTTCAACTAGCCTACATACAGAAAGGATATTGTTCAACCTTCAGTCACGCACCTCTTCCTTGTTTTCGTTTTATATACTTCAAGAGGAAGGTCGTGTTGCAAGAACAGTCAAAAGCAACTTTGTCTTTGGTATTATTCCTTTGACTAGTTGCCATGTCACCATTGTCATTCTGAGGTGAGAAGAAATTAAATACTTTCACGAAATTAGTGAATAATTATTGAATCACGGCAAGAAATTTAATTTTCACTTACCGCTAAGCTATTTGCTATGCCTTAAGGACTGAATATTCGACCGTACGTCTACATCTGCCCTAGAAGCATTGACTTTACTTTTAACTTAAAATAAAACACGGCGAAGTTTTCAAAGGTATTTCTTTTACATCCCCAGACGCCTGTTTATTATTTTTTGGAAAAAGATCAACATTAAGATATTTTGTCATGAGAACTTGGTTTCTCCTATCAGCATTGACCTTCCGAAGAACGTGGGCAGGGAATGGAGAGAGAAGTTCCAACACAGATAAAAGAATGACGTATTTTATAATATCAGTTTCAGCAAAACCCTACAATCCCTGGAGAAAGCAAACCGCCTCCACTAGATACCATTCAATGTCAAAAAGAAGCCTGGGAACAAAACTAAAAGTTGGAAGTAATCAAGGAAATAAAAAGTCTTCCACCAACATCAAAGGAGACTGTCACTAGTGGTCACCCTCCCTAACAGCTCGACCATAAATATGAAGCTGGAGAGCCGAGTCACGATGAGAAACTTGCTGAAATATAACTCAAGAAAATAATTATACTTGGTGCTTGGCGAATTGACATAAAAATTTGCAGACTTTCATTAGCATATACTTGGAGGACGGGGTGGGTATTTCCCTAATGAGTATTACGTCGCCTTCTGCCTTGTAAAAAAAACTTTTATTGCTAAAAGCTGAGTTGATATATTATTTGTAAACTGTCACATAGAATCCTTATAATTCGTCACGAGTTATGTAAAATTTATATGAATTTATATAAAATTTATATAAAATTTATATGAATTTATATGATGGTTGATTGATTGATATTAGGCGCCAAAAAAGCGAGGTCTTATATCTTCAGAAGAAGGTGATAGAGAGGTGGGACAGCAAGCAGGAAGTAACTGAAGCAAGTACAAAGCGATAGTTTGGGAATTATGATAGATACTGTAACGTACAATTGTGTTACATATATGGTCCTTGAACAGACTTATTTCCCCTTACATCCTGGTTAAGGACTAGGTGCCGCGACTGTATTTAAAGTAGTCAATTAAGTGGGTTATTTGTGTTTGGCAATTTGAAGGACCATTAACTCCTCCAAACTATGTTATAAAGCAGACCCCCCTACTCTTATACAGTACTGAGGTGGTAATGTGTTCCCTCGTACAACTTTGAGAAATCAGCAAAACCCTTTAATTTGTGTTGGTAAATCTGGAGCAACTGAATCCTCCAAACTATTCCAAGCAACAAAACACCATTATTTTTACTCTTCTAGTCCTGTTTCCTAGCATACTTTGGAGGAATCAAGGCACTCCAATGTACCAAAAAAGAATTACCACCTTAAGTTGAGGATTTGGAGGGCTACTGATTCCTCCAATTAGTGTACGAAATAAAAAAAAAACATATTGGTAACACTTTAAGTTGAGGATTTGGAGGGCTACGGATTCCTCCAATTAGTACCACGAAATAAAAAAAAAACATATTGGTAACACTAATCTAGTTTGTATCTTGGCATATTATCTTGAAGGAATAGATAACTCTCGAACTCCTAAAAATAATGACCCCTTATATTAATATTTTTTTGTTTACCATGCGCGTGATACATTAATAATTAGGATATCTTCTTGAAATGAGAAAAACTACCGAGCATCGTCGTTAAAATTAAAATAGAATATACATATATTTTCCATCATCATTATCATCATCAATACCTCATTTCTAGGGGTGTTGGGCTTCAGAGCAGAACAGAGAGACAGAATACCCGGTAAAATAGGTCACACTCACAGTCAGTCACTCCCCCTTACAAGTCCACGAATTTCTCGGCTCCCTCCCTACAAGTTCCTGCTGCATCCACGAATAAAGTTTCTTCATTTAACCTTAGTAAATGGAGTAGTTTCATGGACTGTCAAACTAAAATCCGATGTCCAGCCACCTCAGAACCTCTTCCTATTAAATCTCTTTGCTTCCTCCATTTTATTCCACGCTTCACTACATAATCACTCACCAGGTCGTGTGCAGGAGATGTAACTTGAATGAATCTAGCCATTATAAAGTATAGTAATTCCAAGGAAGAGTGTAGCAAGACATGTTAGCGTGATGATTGGTAACTTGAATCTGAAAGTGAAGACGAAGAAGAATGTGACTGAGCCAAGGATTAGGTGGTGGAAACTAAATGAGGAGGACTACAGTAGGACATTTTGGGAGGAGTTGAAGCAAGAGGACAGAAGGGCAGATATCTCAAATGATGAAGAAGAAACATAGAAGGTATACCTGTGGGGACATTGGCACGGGGAAATGAAGACGAGGAGACGTCGTAGTGGAATGAGGAAGTACAGGACAGCATAAACTGGAAAAAGGAGGCGATAAAGAATTGGGATGGACAAAAGGATGAAGAAAGCAATCTGGAGAAAAATGAGATGCGAAGCGTAGCTAAGAAGGAGGTGGCTAAGGCAAACGAAAAGGGTATACGATAAGCTTAAGGAGAAGCTGGATAGTAATGAAGGTGAAAATGATCTGTATTGGTTGTTCAGGCAGAGAGACAATGCTAGGCGAGATGTGCAGCACATTAATAATATGATAAAGGATGCAGTCAACAATGTATTGACAAGTGAAGAGAATGAATAAAGAAGGTAGAAGGAGTATTTCGAAGAGCTGATGAACATGAAAACGTGATGGAGAGAAGGTTGGCAGAGGCGGAGGCTGCGAATCAGAAATGAGGTGATCAAGGGAGATGAAGGTGAGGAAGGCCATGAAAAGAATGATGGGTGATAAGATAATAGGGACAGATTACATACCAGTGGAACAGTGGAGGAGCTTAGGAGAGATGGCAGTGAAGTGGCTAACCAAATTGTTTAACATAATCCTTGCCGAAGGAGTGGAGAAAATGTGTGTTAGTTCCGATTTTCAAGAATAATGGTGATGTGAAAAGCTACAGCAACTACAGAGATATAATGCTGATAAGTCATGCAATAAAGATATGGGACAGAGTGGTGGAAGCTTGACAAAGAAGAGAAGTGAGGATCAGTGAGGAGCGATATTGTTTCATGTCACGGAGAATCAAGACAGACGCAATATTTGCCTTGAGAATGTTGATAAAAAAGTACAGAGAAAGCCAAAAGGAGTTACAATGTGTGTCTGTAAGAAAGCATATGACAGGGTGCTGATAGAGGAGTTGTAGTATCGTAGTGAGGAAGTCAGGAGTGGCAGAAGAGGAAAAGAGCTTGTAACAAGAGTGAGATGTGCAGCAGGAATGACTGAAGGTTTGTAACAAGGATCGATGTGAACCCTTTTTTGTTTGAAATGGTGATGGACAGACAGACAGGTGGGATTAGACAGAAGTCTCCCTAGACAATGATGTTTGAGGACGACATTATATTATGTGGAGAGAGCTGGGAGGATGTCGAGGACGAGATGTCGAGATGAAGGTTTGCACTGTAGAGAACGGAAATGAAAGTAAGCAGGAGCAAGGCTGAGTACTTGAGTGTAAACGATGGAGAATAGCGGAGGAACGGTGGGGCTGCAAGGTGTAAAGGTGGTGAAGTTAGATTAATTCTAATATTTGGGGTCAATTATATTCAGTAATGGAGAGTGTGATAGAGAAGAAAAGAAGTGAGTGCAGGCTGAATGGAGTGGATTAATTGAGAAGGATGACTGGGATGATCTGTGACAGAAATGCTTCCACAAGAATGAAATGAAAATCTATACGGCGGTGATGGACCAACTAACAAAATACAGGAGGCAGAGTTAGAGGTACCGTAGTAGGATTGATTTTTTTTTTTTTTTTTTTTTTTTCAGAGTGACGAGGATGGACAGAGTTAGAAATGAGGTTATTGGGTCGATCTCCAAGGCGGTCTAGAATACTAATAGGGTGCTGAACTAGCTGCTCTAAGTCACTGAGGATGGAAAAGATGAAGGCTTGTTCACCTGGTGGATCAGTGAAGGGAGGTGAAAGCCAAAGGCTGTGGTGAATATTAAAATGTCCTAAAATCTTTATTTCGGAGGAAGAAAAATGGGATAGAATGTGTTTCACTTTTGAAGTAAAATATAAAAGAATTTTGGATAGTCAGTAGAGTTAGGGGAGATTTACAACGTAGATGTATTTAGTTTGATAGAAACAGGTAAGCCAAAGACAGATAGTACAAGATTCAGATAAATCAAACTCATGAACACGAGAACAAGTCAGGTCGTTGGGTATTTATAAGTAACATCAACATTTGGCACGAAACTGAGGATAGATAAGTAGCAAGAGGCTGAGAAAAGGTTTTGTTGATCTCTGAATGTCCGTGGTGAATAGGCTTCCATAAATATAACACACCTGTTGAACAGAACTGACGATTTCTCAAATATGGGTAGATACGTTGTCAGATTCCGCCACTCTGGGGCCACTCCATTGACAGAGGAAGATTGATCGATTGATTGATATTAGGTGCCGCAACAGCGAGGTCATATAATACTAGAAGGTAATAGAGAGGTGAGACTAAGCTGGATGGATATAGAAAGAAAAGAGGGACAGTTGAAGAATTGAAATGGAATGGCTGGGGTTGAAGGGGCGCCAAAACCCTTAAAGTATTGCTCACATCATTACAGGCAATCCCCCCCCCCCTACAGGGTGACAGAGGAAGAACTTCAGAGAGTTATTTATTAATGGGACAAGGCTTTACAAATAAAAGGGGGCTTTACATAGCTTTATCTGACACCAGACTGTACCAGACGGGGTTACAAAGAGTTACAAGGAGTTACAAGGAAAAGAAGTACCCTAGGGGACCTTACGATCCATACAAAGAGGGTACCTGTGGGTTTAGTTGCGCAAGTAGGCGACCGTCCTCGAATGTGTCATGTGAAACCATCAAGGAACACTCGCACAACGGCTTAAACACCTAGACGGTGGTTTAAGGCTTTGTCTAATCTGGACTTGAACTGATCCACAGAGTTGCTGTTGACCACATCAGCAGGAAGCGCGTTCCAAGTACCGCAGATGCTGTATGTAAAGAACTTACCACACAGATCACGGTTGTATCGCTTTAGTTCAAGTTTGTAGCCATGATTCCTGGTTGTGCCCTCACTGAGTTGGAAAATGTCCCTGTAGTCTACATTGTCAAAGCCTCGTAGTATTTTAAACACTTCGATAAGCTGACCACGCAGTCTCCGGGTTTCCAAAGAGAACAGGTCGAGTTCTACCAACCGATCTTTATAGCTCTTGTGTCTAAGAGAGGGTATAAGTTTGGTTGCCCTGGCTTGCACTCGTTCCAATCTCGCGATATCCTTCCGGTAAGAAGGACTCCAAAACTGGACTGCATACTCCAGGTGCGGTCGGACAAGGGAATTGTACAGACAAAGTACTATCTCCTTGTTCCGGTATCCAAACTGTCGCTTTATGTACCCTAACATCCTTTGGGCTTTCTTCTCAGCCTCAATACACTGCTTTGAGAACTTGAGGTCGCTGGTGATAGTTACACCCAAGTCTTTCTCAGTATCAGTGCTTACGAGAGCATTGCCCTTAAGGTTATACTCTGTTCGGGGGTTTCTGTGGCCTATATGCATAACTTTGCATTTGTTCACGTTAAATGGCATTTGCCACGTGTCAGACCACTCCCCGATCTTCCTAAGATCTTCTTGTAAGCGGGTAGTATTTCCTTCTTTCGCGAGTTCTGGGGTTATAATGCACACCTCTTCTCAAATCATACCTTCCCTTTCTTTCATCTAAGTATTACATGTTGTTAGACTGGACGGTGACAAGTTTGAAGAAGAATAATTGACTTTACACAATTTTCCAGACATAGGTAACATTGTACTTTTTGTCATGTCTATTTTCCTTTACACAAAGCCTACCTAATAAATCTCTTCTTTTTGCATATGACCATTTTTATTTATCTGTCACAATGTCTGGCAATCATGGCTTGCATATTATGATGAAAAATTCCATCGGAGATAAATATTGATAATGACTCCGGACCTTCACAGGAGGATCTGTTTGCGGTCTAGGCGTCAACATATTGTACAATGTGGTGTAATATTCTCCTCACAATATTACTGGGTACACATAACATAGTCATGTCTGTCATTAAGTAATAATGTTTACAAATGTGAGGTTTTGTAGAGAGGATATGGTGTGTCACAGGTGGGTGAATTAGTGGAAAGGCCACGAATGTTGTCATAATTATAACCATTTTGACAACTCCCTCTTTCGTTGCATACGTTACACTGGCCTAGTCCCCTTTCCATGATATACAGGTCGAATCCCACTACCACTTTGACAGTACCCATTTTCGTCCCATCTCAGTGATATACAAGTCGATTACGTCCATTCATCTGTGTTTCACGTCCATTTTCACTCACAGTTTTATTCACGTTAGATAAATCTTTAATGTACAGAATCTGACAATCCAACTGCATCTATTTTCACATGTAACCTCTGGTAGCCCATCATCACCACCAGCCACACTTCAATCCATTATTATGACAATGATGTTAATAACACTGCTTCTTAGGTAAGACTAATATTTGAGCTGAACATAGCAGAACTGGTGAACTAAGTTATCGCTTTGGATCCATGTACAGTACAGGTGTGAATCTGGGCTTTCAATAACAAAGAATTAAGAACAATTCCAAGACAATTAGTTGAAACACTGTAAAAGAATGAGAGTTTGCTTACACTCCTGAGATATTCATGAAAGTTAGACGGAGTTACAATTGCTTCCAGCCCTTCAAGCCGGAACACACTTATACTTTGCTGATGACTTAATTCTAAAATACACCTGAAAAACAGTAGAAATATAGTCCGTCCATGGCTACTAGTACACTGAGTGTGTTTTATCCGTTGGATGTGAAACCCCAACTATGAGATTGAATTAAGAGGGACAGTATATTTTTGGTACACAAGAGCACCTTGATTCCTCCAAAGGAAACAGGAAATTATTGACAACAATTACTGTGGTCTATTGCTTGGAATAGTTTTGAGGAATTAGTTGCTCCAGATTTACCAACACTGTACTATCCCTTAAGGGGGTAATTCACTTTTGTTACACTGGAGTGCCTTGATTCCTCCAAAGTATGCCAGAAAACAGGAGAGATGAACAAAAATAATGGTGTTCTGTTGTTTGGAATAGTTTGGAGGAATCATGTGCTCCAGATTTACCAACACTGTACTATCCCCTTAAGGATGAAAGAATACCTCCTTAAGCCTGTATGACCCTGTAGGACGAGAGTGAAGGTGATAAAGCAGTGGACCAACAACCACCATAAAAACAGAAGGAAAGAAGGACAGTTGAATAATTGGAAGTGAACGAATGTGGTCGAAGGGGCGCTCAAACCCTTAAAAAACTGTCTACATCACCGCAAGCAATACCCTTCCTACCCTACGGAACCTGTCTATGAGAAAGAGTGTGTGTAGTGTATAGAGGCTACAACACACTCACACCACAGAGGCCTTTGGTCCCTACCAAATGACAACCCAATGGTTATGCATACCAAGTTGATTGCATTTGAATTTACAGTCTCAGAGTTTTGACACACACACACACACACACACACACACAGACACACACATACTATATATACACATACACACGCATTATTCATATTAGATAGTGTCCTAGACATAGAGGCAGTCATATCACTGATCTTTCAAAAGGTATATAAATATAAAATAATAAAATATTGTCTGGTCAATGTGAATACCAGGTATATACACGGCTGCATAAATTCTCGTCCATCTCATGAACTTAGTATTGCTAATATGACCTATCCTTCTCCTTCTTCTCTTTATCCATCCTTCCTTCCTTCCTTCCTTCCTTCCTTCCTTCCTTCCTTCCTTCTTCTCTTTATCCTTCCTTCTTTCTTCTCCAGATAGTTGCATTCTGAACCAGTTTTTATTCCAACAACATACGTAGTTTACCATATGAGAACTATATCTGTCATCTCGGCATTAATATTGTATTACAACATCAATATAGCTAATACATACGCAGGTGGAAATTAAGCGAACTTATGCTGCCGACTGTACCTTTCTGTAGACAATGCGTAATTTTCAGTGTTACGTATTAGTATATGTGTGAGTTATTTCTTTCTTAATTAAAATAATGGATAACAAATTTTCGCATTACTAACCTTTGATATTATAACAATAATGATAAATGTGGCGTGTGGCCCACAAAATGTTACATGTTAGTCACGCTTTACCGGTTTCAATATCTGCTTGGCTCATGACACACTTCACCTTCAAAGTCAAGAGTAAGCGCCGTAATTAACCACTTTCGGCAATGTACTATCGTGTCAAAATTTAGGGCAGGGTGTGAAACAATCTGTGCCAAAATACCATACTGATCCAACTGTTTGCTTGGAAGATATTTGCGAAAACACAAAGACTCTCTCTTCCTCTGTATAGGAAGGTACTGTAGGTAGGTATATTTGAATATGTAAGTAGAAATGTCATTAGATATGTATGTAAGTAGCAAAGTAGGTAAATATATGTAAGTATGTATGTCGTATTAAAACCTCAGTTAGGCCGTCTGTTGTGTAAGGGAGATTTGAGGTTGAAAGTAAGATGGAGTTAAAGAAAATGAAAGAAATAAGAGAGCAAGGGAAATATAACACAGTGAGAGAGAGAGAGAGAGAGAGAGAGAGAGAGAGAGAGAGAGAGAGAGAGAGAGAGAGAGAGAGAGAGAGAGAGAGAGAGAGAGAGAGAGTAAAGGGGGGGGGGGGGTTGTGTGAGAGTGAAGCGTGAACAGAGAGAGAGGTATGTACAGTATACTGGGTTATAATGTTGAAGTTACTGCAGTCTATAGAGTTACAACTAATAAGCAATTAATTATCCTTTCAGAGATTAATTAACAGCATCCTAACTCAACCCTCCACTCTAAGTATGTCAACAATACCAAAATGAATAATAAAAATCAAAGTAAAAACTGATTAAATTTCTATAACTTACCATCACCAATGAAATGAGCATAAAATCAAAATTAAATCCAAATCTACAAGTTTATCCAACAATTATACAACAATTTACATTATGAAATTCCAATAGTGAAAGTTCAAGATATCACAGAATAAATTATCTTAAAATATTTGGACAGAGTTGCATAGAGCAGAGCAGACAGAGTTCAGACGATAAATAGGTAGTGACAACTGAAGTGTGTGCGACTTTACTGACATTTTTCGTTGGTTTGGTTATTGGGGCTTAAACTCCTATCGATTTCGTTATGGTCATTGAGGCGATGTAAATATAGAGTAATGTGTTTACAGAATAATGTGTACATGAGGGTAAAAAGTGGTGGAATAAGTGGTGGGTGGGCTTTATTAGTGTTTGGCCAGGACCCAAGCCTCAGGGGACGCCCGTGGTTGGTTTTCGTTGTTTTTTTAACTTTTTTTTAAATATTTTCTCAGTATATTATTCTTACAGTTTGCATCAATCAGCCCAAGCTTGATTTCAACTTGAATTTCAATATTTAATATAAACAATATGTAATATTTACATTTTATTCAAGTCTTATTAGACCTACAATGTACTAGTATGTGACCTATCTATTCTTTAGTGTTACCCCTTGAAAATAGATTTCTATTCTATCATAAATTGTGCTCCAAATGTGGGAAGTTTAGAGATAGCAGTGTGTGTCTCCTACAACCTGCTTGGGTCTCAAACAATTAGTTTTACATAATACGTCGTTTGTGGGATACAATTTGATCCTTCTGTGGTGTGAGACCAGAACACCACCTATACTACCATATATCTATGTGAAAATGATGACCATGAGGATGTGCAACCTGCAAAACTCTACACGAATGATCGTTGGAGGAAACTAGCTCAGTTACTGATCTTGAGTAGTGGTCACTCTTCTGGAGCCATATGACCTCGCTGTTGCGGCGCCCAATATCAATCAATCTATTAATCAATTACTCTTCTGGAGCCTCGACAGATGCCTCGCCGCCTACACGGTCGTTTATATGGCTAGTGGAGGTTCACTGTAGAGTAACGAAGGATACACTACCGTCATCCCTTAGACATAAGGACTGGGGGAGAGTATTGTTGTGTTCTCGGACTTCATTTAACTTGGAGCTTGATTGGCAGTACATTCTCCCCACGTTTTACCCTGTTGTGTATTTGCCTTTCAGCCCTCTGTGTGCTCTTCAACTCAAAAAGGTCCCTGCATTCGGAGAGCCAAGAGTCCAGTAGTTGCCCTGGTTGGGGAGGGTACAAAACTTAAAACTGTAGAAAATTAATGAATCTCCCACTCTCTTTTTGCTATGAAATTAGAATAAAAGGAAATGTACATTTCTTGAGGTCAGATTGGAATTAATTGGTCGTGGAATTATTTCTTATTTATAGCTTGTAAAACTTAAATCTTTTGACATACTTGATTCAGTCCCCAAGTTGGCTTTTATTTAATGTTGAATAAATACTGGCACTCAGTATCTCCTTTCATCCTGGTCTCGCTCACAACCTATATGGTAAAAGAAACAGAATCTGTGGTGGTAGAGGCAACCCAGCCAGGAAAGAACCAGTAAGGATGTGCCTGGGACTCTAAAGGTGACTCGCAGCAAATAAAAAGAGATGAAATAAAAAAAACCTTTCGCACACGATTCCACCATAGAGGATAGGCCAGCTGCCCTCCTTTAAATACCCTAACTAAGGTAATCCTGCAGCCTTGGGCCTTAACACTACAGGGTGAAGATGTATGGGACATGGATGTTGTCTTGTTAGTTAGATAGATGCAAACTGGTGGGGAACTGAGTGAGGGAGTATGACTAGAAACGGAAGAGACAGGGAAATGCTATAGGCTAGTAGGAATGATTAAGAAGTGAGGATAGACAGGTTGTTGTGTACAGTAGGCTGGAGAGAGAGAGAGAGAGAGAGAGAGAGAGAGAGAGAGAGAGAGAGAGAGAGAGAGAGAGAGAGAGAGAGAGAGAGAGTACCGGTATTTGCTGTACATTTTCGAATTAACTTTTTCGTTCTTGTGCCTTTGTCCCTCACTCCCCTTACCTCCTATTATTGCTATTCTTATCGCTTTCCGCTCTGCATTCATTATCTGTTGTTCTCCCTTACGTCTTGCTGGTTATTGGAAAGCTGCTGCTGCTCCGCTTCCAAATATCAGTATGTATTTATCACTCAGATGAATTGGTACCTCTTACTTCCCTCTCCTTACTCATCCCTACCGTACACTGTTTCTCTCCTTTTTCCTCTGTTCCTTTCATTTCCTCCGTTTCTCTCCTCTCTCTCTCTCTCCAAGGTGGCTCTCTCTCTCTCTCTCTCTCTCTCCTCTCTCTCTCTCTCTCTCTCTCTCTCTCTCTCTCTCTCCTTCCCCCTCGTTAATTAGAACTTTGCCTCACCCCTCTTTCCCCTCTCTTCACTACGTCTCTCCCTTCTTCCTGTATCATTCCTCTTCCTCTCTCCCTATTTAATAATTTACACCTAACTTAATGTAACTTTCCTTCCCTTTAAATCCACTGCTCTCTCCCTCTTCCTCTTCCTTTCCTCACCTCTTCTCTGAACATCGTTTTCTTCCCTTCATTTCACTGTGTTATCCATTTCCCATCTTTACCATCTCCCCTTCATTCACTTGTATTCTAATATTTCCTTTCGTTTCCTACACCTTTCCTTTTATTGGTTCCTTCCTCTCTATCCTTTCCTCATCTTATTTTCTTCTCCATCACTCCTTCCCGTTTGTTCCATTCCTCCTTTCCTTCCTCCTTCCCATTTGTTCCATTTTCTTCTTTTCCTTCCTCCCTCCTACCTCTTCCTCCTTGCGTCCTTCTCTCCGTAGGCACATAACGCGAAAATGATGACTTCCTCTTTCCTTGATTGGTCTTAACGTGAGCATGTAATATACTCGTGTTTATTTATATTACTGCTGAACACCTGAAGTTTTTCGCATATTAAACCGTCGATTTAAATAACATCCATTAGATCTTAATTTACGAATTTGCACAGACTGCCTTTATATCTTGCCTATCTAGTTAAGTCGTAAAGGTTTAGTGTTATGTATTTAATTTCCTTTAATCTACGTGTATGCATTACCAGTCTCTCTTAATTACCGTAATGGAAAACTTTGTAAATCCCACAGTGAATATTCCCTGGCATAAATCTCAATAAAGCTTTAACATTTTCCAAATATAGATAAGGACACCTTAGTACAGTACTTATGCTTTTTTCTTTCCTGCGACTGCTTTGGGTAAAATTGGATATGTATGGTCTGAGAGGAAATTGACGAGAAATGGTATTTTCTAACTTTTTCATTTCCATAAGATGTCTTTTATTTGTACATTTGTATGGCATCGTCGTACTCAACACTGAACATATCTTTATACGCAAAGGTTGTCTAGTACTATACTGCATCTTACAGGTACAAATCATTGCTATATATTTCAACAAATGGTATAATCAAATGTCTGTCTTATTGGGTGATTGTAAGTAAACATGATTAATAATGATAATTTTTAACATTGATAATTTTCCCATTTTCTTAATAGGTAATCATATCAGATTTCTTACAAAATAGCATAAGGTTATGGTGTGCAAATCAATTTCAGAGCCGTACAAACCCGCAGGTTGTCCTCTAGTAGACCATGACATTCTTAGCATTTGAATTCCTCTAGCATCAGGATTTGTATTGCCTTTGTTATTTTAGTGAGGCAACAGCATAGACAAAGTTGCTCACTCTTGGCTATGTTTTGGACAATGGAAGGAAAGTGTGGGTGGTTATTTGATTGTGGCTGTACAGTAGGCTACTATCCAACGCTTTCCAAGTGTCACGGCAAAACCTAAGACATTCCGTAATCCCAGAGAGGGGTACAACGGGATGGTATAACCAGTATGGCTTTAGCAAAACCATACCTGTCACTTACTGCATTCGTTACTCACTTCATCCGTCACTCACTTCACCCGTAACTCACTTCATGTGTCACTCACTTCACCCGTCACCCACTTCACCCGTCACCAAAGAAAGGATTTTCTGGGAAAAAATGATCGCGAGTAAACATTTACATTAATCATGCTAGCTTACAGCATTGTTTTTAATATCTGTTACATATTCTTATCTGATTTCTGGATATTGATACACTAAACCCAAAACATCACTCTGGTCTTCACAACGATCGTGACACTCCTCTCTGCCTGCAAACTCTCGCTTCCCCAGCTTACTTACTCTTTCTCCCTCTCCTCCCATCCCTCCTCCCTACCCCTTTCCTCCTCAGTGTAGGCTGCCGAGTAGAAACACGAGGACCAGAATCAGAAGAAAAAAGGAGGGTGGATGATATTACATGACAGCAGCTGCAGCCTACACTAAAAGAGTTGAGGGCATTTACCATTGTGGCCGAGTTCAGTAACAAAGTTGAAATATCACACTCACTGGGTGTTCAGTAGCTGCGGGTAAGCCGTTTAACACAATCAATACAAAAGAAATATATTTCTTTATGTTAAACCATAATGCTGTAAAATCAAAGGCAAGTAGGTGAAATAACATAGATTTATCAAAACATAATTTACATATCAAATTAATCAATCAAATGGTTAGAAAAAATCAAATTAGTAAAGTCAGAGTCAGGATAGTAGGCTACCCTGTGACTACGTACAGTCGGCGGCAGAAGACCTGTCGCCACACCTGCTTCACCGAGACAGGCAGTGTTCATGTACTCGAAAAATACGCACGTTTTCTACACCTAATGATCTAGAGTCTATGAACATCGCGTGCCTCGGTGAAACAAGTGGGGCGATAGGACTTTTGCCGCCGACTGTACTGTACAAACCCAGTGAGTTTCATTTAAATTCCAGCAGTTTTAAGTCAAGCTAAACAATATAACCATCATTATGAATCTCTTTATACGGTAGGCAGAAAGAGGAGAAAGTGAAAATTCAGTAAATATCAGAGAAAGGAAAGTATAGGAAAACGAAAGGATAAATTGATTGGAAAGTTGAAGAAAACCAGAAGGTATGAGAATTATAAGAGAAGGGAAAATATGAAGGAAGCAAGAACGAAAAATGAAGAACTGTGAATGAGGAGAAACGTAGAGTAGACGTGAGAGACGGCAGTGGCAACATGAGCGAGGAGAGAAGTTGAGAGGGTGTGAACCTCAAGGGACTGAGACCACTCTCCTACTCGCAACAAATATATCGGTGCTCGCAGCACGGAGTTTCGCTTTGCCACACTTTAGCCACTGGCCATCAGATAAGAAGCTCCTTTGATCTTTGAAATAATTTGTATATATATTTTCTACATTGAGGAAGGTGGGGACCAAAGGCAAGTAGCCTGCTTAATGTCTTCAACTGAAATACAAAGTTTAAGAGAGGTCAAAACTCATGTAGTTTCATTCTAGCTGCCAAAACACAATATGATTGAAGAAACATAATTCGTAGTAAGGAGGTAAGATGGTTGAAAGTAGAGTGTTCTAGAGCTGACCAGTTGTGTGTATAAAAGATTGAGTGTACCAGTTAACCCTTGAATGAGGGAGAAGGGCAGAGTGTTGTTACATGCTATCCTGAGGGGAGGTAGCATACACTGACAGAGTTCAGAATAGCAATGTTTAATGTAATAGAGATAGAAGAGAGTGATGCAATATTGCAGTGAAGAGAGTGAGATTATAGTAAATCAGTAAGAGGAGATGTGCTGATGAGATAAGTAAGAAAGTATACGTATAACTTTATGGATCTATAAAATGAGAATTACAGTGCTCGTATGTAGAGATTAATAAGAGAATACATAGTGATTGCAACAAATAGTGAAATAAAACCTCTCTGAAATCATGACACAGAATATCATAGTATATTCTCAATTTGAACACAATTTAAGAATCATAGTCACCAATAATATCGCTAAAATTTACTGTTTTATAAAGGCATTGCTCAAGGAATAAAGGAGTGAGGATGACGGGTTTGAATACCAATTGTTGGCAGCCTGAGTCTACCACCACGTGGTATTAAAGGGAAAATCTATTGTTTGTGAAGGAAATGGCTACTGATTCCTCCAAACACTGTCAGGAAACAGACGACTTCTATGTACTGATAGGAAGAAATTCGCCAACACTACCCCCTTCAGCACTTCTTTACGTGGTCATGTAATGGATGATAATTGTCATTCCACACTGTCTCGAACTTGGTAGACAAATGGGAAATAAAAATCCAGCCCACGTCCATGAGGTCCTGGTTTATTAAGAGGAAACGATGCTCCATTGTACCCAAAGTGTATTACCCCCTTAAATATTATGATAATAACGAGGGCTGTAGAGTCCTATCAGCCATTCAGATGCCCTAATCCAGAGGAGCAGACCTGGGTGATTCATGACTGCTTCGAAAAAAAAAAATATGAGCCTCAGCAACTGCTCTTTAATTAAGGGGAGATTCTCTTGTTGGTAATTTTGAAAGTCTCTGGATCCTCCAAACTGTGCCATGAAACAAAAGATCCCCTATTAGTACCACTGAGGACGTCTGTTTACTGGTATAATTTGGAGGAATCAGTAGCCTTCCAATTCACCAATAAAAAAATCTCCCCTTATTGACTCTTGAATTACACAGGGCAGGTCTGTACACTTAACTGTAAATCTAATGTATATATATATATACTTACATGAACCACACTTATATTCACAGATTCTGGGTATATTATTAAGACTGTAGTTACGTGGGTGTAATACAGATTTTGATCACAACTGTACCTCATCGTGTTGAAGCAGATAATAACGGCCAAGCTGCCCCAGCACATTTATTAGTTCATTCCCTTTCATCTCGACCCTCCCCATTCAGGTAAAGGCTTAGACACACACACACACACACACTCTCTCTCTCTCTCTCTCTCTCTCTCTCTCTCTCTCTCTCTCTCTCTCTCACACACACACACTCTCACTCTCTCTCTCTCCCTCTCTCTCTCTCTCTCTCTCTCTCTCTCTCTCTCTCTCTCTCTCTCTCTCTCTCTCTCTCTCTCTCTCTCGTAGTCGGAGTATTAACAAGATGAAACGACAGTCCCTGCGTGATAAACCAGGTGAATATCTTTTATGACAAAATCCGAGCTACGTGTGAGGAGATCATAGTGTTCGTAGATGCAGAAACTGCCGTTGGGGATAAAAAAGAAATTGTACAAGGCAGACGGAATACACTTATCACCAGTAACAGTCAAAGTACCGTAATGGGTGATGTGTTTAATGTGGGACTATGAAAGATGTGAAGGGTTTGGCACAGCGTAGGAATGTTCAAGCCTAATCCAGGTCAGATCTCTCAAATGGCATGGAACTCTCATAATGGATACCACATGGCTCCATCTCCCTGTAAGAAGGCAGGACATGTGGGACCACAACGAAAAAAACTCAATAAAAATACAGAGCGTAACAAGAATTACAAAATTAAAAATCACTAACTATACAAGACAAAAGTTAAACTCCTGCAAAAAAAAAAACCTGAGGTCGCCTTTAACACAACAAAAAGGCAAGATTAAATGCATTTCCCTCACATGTTAATTCTACGACGGAAAGAAACAAGACCATCTAAGCTAAGGTATGCAAAACCATATAAGACGAGGAAAGTAATAGAGAAGAGAGACAGAAATTAGACGGAATGGAGGGACACATAAAGGATCGAAAGTGATTAGTTTAGGTCAGGAGGGGCGCCAAAACCCTAATAATACTGCACACATCACCTCCGACTGTCCCATACAAAGGAAGCTATCTATAATGCTAGAAACAACGTATGTATTGTTTCCGCTTAGTTTAAGAATTCACTCGGATATTTTCCCCTGCATTATAAATGATTATTGTATTTTTGGTGTGTGTCATTAGCGCCGTGCAATGTTTGTCCGTTGTGTTGAGTACGGCTTAATGTTCAATGATGGCCTATTAAGCCATAATGACTCTTTTTATGAGGATCTCGGTGGGGGGAACTATTAAAAGGCATTTTAACCCAAGGACACATGCAGAGGCTACGTAAAGAGTTCGTGGGTAAAGGTGAAAACATTTGATTGACGTTGTAAAAAGTATACTACACTTTGGTTCAGTTTATATACCAGTTGCGCCTATCATAAAAATTATTTATTTCTGTTACGTAATCATTCAAACTGGAATTTTCCATTTAACTAGAACACAACTTTTTTGTCTACATTGAGGAAGATGTGGATTAATTAAAGGGTGAAAGCCTGCTTATTGTCTACACCTGTGAAATTAAACAAATAAGAGAGGTCCAAAATCACTGATAAATTCGTTTAAGGAATATAAATCATAGTTAACTGGAAAGATGGATTGTGATAGAGTGTTTCAGAGTTAACCAACTGTATGTGTGAAATTATAAGAGTATCATTTAACTCTTGCATTAGGGAGTTGGAAAGGAAAGAGGTAAAATCGAGTAGCTTGGCAGGTCGAGTATTGGATACTTTTCTTTTCTACAAAAATACCAAACAAGGAACTTACTACTACCAAATCAAGGTGTTGGCTAACAGACTGTAGCCTATATTGTTAACTGCTGTACCGTATCATCTGCAAATTCTGGTATATGCCTACATGGCCTTAACCTCACTAACGTTACTCATTACTTTGGTGTTAAATGAAAAAATTACGTGTATTTTGTAACAACTAACATAACATAAAAGTATTATAAGAATATGGGAACAATACATATTGCCCCTTTTCTACATGACTAACAAGACTAATGATAAAATATAAGTCTCTTACCTGTTATAGTCGGATTGTGGGCCAGGCTGAGGTCGGAGATATGGAGTTAGCAGCCACTTTTTGCTGGGATAGCCACTATCTCCTAGTTACCTAGTAAGTGGTAGGATATCCATCGGGAACCATACCTCTGCCAAATACCACTTGATTTAAAGCACTTTCTCTAAGATTTCGTGCATCATGCACTGATCCCCGCCACCTTGCTACAATGTCTGTTATTCTGTAAGTAGCATCAAAGACAACTTGAACATTGATGCTGTGGTACCTCTTTCTATTTACATATTCAGCCTCAAACTCCTTTGATGCAGTGATACGTACAGTTGCCTCAAAGTATTTCTTTACCCCCTGTGTTGGCTGTGGCATCGCTGGACATGTTCGGATCACATTTGATACAGTATAATATCACATCTTACACATTATTAACATTGAAGAATACGAAACAGTGATTCATTGTGTTATCCGTAAATATGATTCAACAGGGAGATTGGTCTCATTCATAAATGTGACTCTAGTATTGCTACGCTGCCACATCTACTCCAGACACAAAAGCAAAGGGTAAAGGAATACCTTGAGGCAACTGTACATGAGTCCCATTAATCACTCCAATCACACCAGAAAATCCTGCAATTTGCTGAAAATCCACTGCTTTTCTATGGCAATTATTCTGGGTGACAGGGATTTTTAATACTGTGAAAGAATTTCATTTCTTGACAGAGCAAACAGTGTTTCTGTGATGACTGCTCATTGTCTGCTGGGATGGGCCCCCAGTCATCACCGCTGCAGAGTAGCATCTTTCCAGTTGCTAGGTACACGTACCTCAGAGTCACAAGCACTTTCGTTTCTGGGGTCAGTGCTTTGCTTCTTTCAGTTCGGTTTGTTATCCTTTTCCGCACTAAATCAGTCACAAACATAATACCGGAACGGTCTAACCGGTACCGCTTAATTAACTCTGTGTCACTCATTTAATTTAACACATCCTTTCTGTCTCGAAAATTACGTGGATGGAGGATTCTCATGGGTGCTGTTATTGTAGTTCACTTCAGTTGTAGGTGTAGTTCACTTCAGCAGGAAGAAGTATCACTTAAGAAAGTTAGGCGTCAGCGTGTTTGTTTACAAGATACCGACCGGCGACCGCTGTCCTTGAAAATTTCATGTTTTCCACGGGACACCCCAGTTATTTTCGAGCCATAAGTCTCGTCGTAGTGGTTAAAACACCTACCCTGGGTGTCTTAATCAAATCGAGCACTTATGGCGAGACATAAGCCAAAGACATGATTTATGATGGTGCGCAGTCTGTTTATGGTCGACATAAGACTTATGACACCCACTTAGCAATAGTAAGTAGAGCCGGCCCAGAGGTTAAGCCACCCAACACATAGGAGCCGTACTCCATACAGAGGCGGATGAAACCCCTGTAATACAAATACAGCAACTGTGTGGGGATGAAATATTCACTAAATCTTTTCAACACACCTGCTGGTATTTTGAGTGGTTTAGTCATGCAAAAGTCAGTTTGAGTTTCCCGCTGTATGATAATCACGTACACTTCGGAAACACTTTCTCAAAGTATTACGCACAAATATGCACTTTAAGGCATTTAAATCCACTTAAAGGTCCACACAACTCACGTGGCTGGTTTGTTTACATTCTCAGCTGTCCGTAGATAAGCTTGTTTTTTTCATAGGTCTCGTGGTTGTTTATTTATTGCTTGTTTTCAAAAACATATGGCAACATTCCCGAGCCAAGGCAGCTGTACTGGATCGGAACCGTCGGATCAGCTGTGCTATTATAGTATAGTGTATATGCTATACACCACGTGTTTCTCCTGGCTTCCTTCGTGTTTTTAGGTGTTATCGAGTTGTAGTTACAATGCCACGACCTAAGAAAGGTGTTAGAAACCTTGGACAGAATCTCATGCGGGCCAGAGAGGTGCTGGCAATGAGTAAAAGTGAAGAAAATACGAGTGATGAGGCGAGTGCTGGGGTGGCATCACCCATCACATCACCAGCTAGCCAGCCTACACCTACCACTACCACACCTCGCCCCATCACTATTGACCAGAAAAAGAAACGTTTGTCTGACGAAGTTAAAATAACGAAACAACAATCATCAGTTGAATACATATTCCTGAAGAAGAGTGATATAGAGAAATTTTGTGACAACGTTGTGTGCAAAAAATGCTTCGAGAGTAAGTTAGGTGTGACTTACACACATCACCAGTCAGATGTGTGGGTAACAGT
Organism: Petrolisthes cinctipes; assembly: GCA_033782935.1. Taxonomy (NCBI): domain Eukaryota; kingdom Metazoa; phylum Arthropoda; class Malacostraca; order Decapoda; family Porcellanidae; genus Petrolisthes; species Petrolisthes cinctipes. The sequence continues at coordinate 80,495 of JAWQEG010005889.1, read as the reverse complement.
TAGCTGTAACAATTGCAAAACTAAATCGTTAGATACCAAGTCAGATAGTGTTGTTGATAAGTCTAAAAACATCTATGCTGTCACAGTATCATTAGTGTATGGCTGTATGCAGTAATGGGTTTGGGATGGGGCTACAGTGGCTTGGAGCGTTTGTGTAGAGTTTTGAGTATACGTCACTTTACTCGTGAGAGTTATACGGTATGTATGTGATCAGTAAAGCTAAGGTATTTGTGCAGAGTGTACTAGCAAACATTTAAAAAGCAGTATACAAGTTTTATGCTGAAAAACTTTGACTTTTCCCTGATGAGAATGGTAACCTTGACATTGACATAAGTTTTGATGCGACATGGCTCACAGGAGGGCACAAGTCGCTTCTGGGGGCAGGTGCTGTAATGGATGCAAATACTGGTGTTGTGCTATGTGTACTCAGCGTGAAACTATTTATAAAAATAAGAAAATTACCAAGAAAGAGTATGACAAGTGGAAAGCAGACCAAAATCCCATCTGTGAGATAAACTACCATTGTGTGTCTGAAGCTCTGCTGGTTGCTTCAGTGTCCCAAGTTTGGAAGCCCTTTTCTTAAAACGTAAGTTATTTATCTTTAAACCTTTATAACTGGTATTTCTTGTCCAATTTTAGTCATTTTGGGCTCATTTTTTTCAGTGATAAATGCTCTACAACAATCTTTGACTCATTTTACATCTATTGGTGGGTGAAAAAAAAATAATCAAATGTTATCCGGGCATTAAATTGCCCTGTTAAATTATTGTCACGTTCACGGTATCTATAGCCAAATATGAGAGAGAATATCAAAGAAGTAATCAAAGAATATTATTGGTATGCTATCAGAGTAAACAGACAAAATAACATATCATTCACTTGGACACGGTGAGAGTAAAACAATACTATGAATGAAATATATGATGAATTATTAAATTATGGCTACTACGATCTTTTTAAAATAGAATCCCTACGTTATAAGAGGGAATTCAGTTTATGAGAGAGATAAAGAGAAGGAAGGAGTGAGGCGGAGGAGGGATGGTCGAGTGTGGAAGAGAATGGTAAGAATGAAAGTAAAGACATAAGGTAAGAAATAATGAGAGTAGTGTGCATAAGATTGCAATGAAAAGGGTTCTGTTTTCGATAACCGATCTTGGTAAAATGGAAAAGGTCAATAAAGAATAATAATTACCAATATCTAAACATTTGAGAATATTTAGGTAATCATTACAACACATCCCCACTGTTATCCGTATACCTGTCAACACATGAATATCTCCCTCTACAGTTTATCAAATAGCAATACACAGCCCTATTATAGATAAGATTATGGTCGTTGATCAGTTTGTTAGGTTTTGATGTATGAATATTTATGCTACAGGGTAATCCTAAATTATTGCTGAAACAAATAAACAAAGCATTATACAGGGTTTGCAAAAAGCGTCTTTATTTATTTCATGCAACGAGCGTCAATGGTGTTTTCATAATCAAGTATTACAAAAAAATCTTTCGTATATAATTTTGTCCGAGATAGTTGTCGTTTGGATATATAATATTTTGGTATGAATTTTATAATGAAATAACTTTAGATAAATAAAACATACTAATGTGCATTACTCAACTACCACACCATTATCCTCAGTAACATTATTACGACAGACATCGGAAAAATTCATGTTCTAGGCAAATGTATTACTGATAGGACTTCTCAGATTACAAGTGTAAAGTAAAGGTGTCTCTTGTGAAGTGGAAGGGTGGGCAAAGACAAGAAGTGATGAAGCGCCAACTGCGTCAATACTTCACCCAGCCACCCTCCTTTAACAATCACCACTTGCAACCTCTCGGAGAGTGAAGCTACTGTCCTGTAAAGATGTTGTGGATTTCTGCGGAAACGTTCCCACTCATTCTTACTGTATTGGGGAAGTTCTGTGATGATTTGTCATCTTCAGACTTTTTTTTTCTATAATTTATTATATCAAGAAATTATATCAAGAAAAAGGAGAATAGGGAAAAAAACCATAATTCTCCATCGAGCTAAAATAATATTGATGTTAATGATAATAATATCGGCAGATTAAGAAGCATACAATAATCAAATAATGGCTATTATGCAGGTTAAATGTGAACATTGATTGATTGATATTAGGCGCCGCAACAGCGTCAGAGGTGATGGTGTGGGTGGTGTTTGGAGGAAGGCTGGTTTGCTCGAAACATTATCCCAACTCATGCATCGTCTCATCTACCGTTAGTTCCATGTGAGTCGAGCAGATCAACTTCATCTCTCAAGCGCCATCACTGACCACGTAAACTGTTGCCAGAACCGATATCACACGTAAAAGAAGGGGGGGGGCTCTTAATTTTTATGAGTGACTGTACACAAGAGTGTGATCGAAGTCAAACTGTGGCAGAGAATAGTGGCAGACTAATATTAACAGGGTAAGGCAAGAATCAATATAGGCTAAGTCAGCAGACATCATCAACAATAAGCGACCCATACCTCTTTCGCTGACTGGCCGACCTCTCTATACACATGTTTATAATACGCTTGGTTTTCAGAATGGCAATGTGCTTCAAAAATGTATATAATCTCATCGTAACACTAAAGTTATATATGGCTATTTATATATTTTACATTGGATAGCGCCAGACGAAATTACTGGTGACAGGAAAACTCCTTGAACGAAGTGTGTTAAACCTCAAAATGTAATTAAATATTGTTCAAACAAATGTATCACAACGCATCAGAGACCCCAACCTGTGTGGTATTAATGAATATCCCACATCTATATGCAAAGTCATGTCCATCCGCTCTCCAGTTGTAATGTTAACAAGCAAAACACAAACCTAACTGGTTATATTTCCCTGCGCCAGACGCAGTAATTATAATTATGTGTTGCATAAGTTGTGGAAGTTGTAACAATGAATGTAGTTTGGAGCTCATGTTGCGTTAATCATAAATCATTTCCTGTGCCTACCAAGCGACTTCAAATATTTAACCATCCTCTTAGAGCAGACTTAAAGCGTTTATCTCACAATTGTTTACTTCATTCGTTTCATTCCAGTTTCATTTCTTGGGTTAGTGCTGAACTTAGTTGCAAATAGTATGAGTATTCCATTCATTGAATACACATTACATGACGAAAGTAATATGTATAAATTAATGTATATCCTGCTTACTGGGCCTAACGAGGGTGTCATACTAAAGTCTTAAACTTGAATTTATTTTTCTTTTATTTCTTGAAATGAGAAGTGCCCACCTATTTAGTTAGGTAATTTACATAAAGACAATCACAGACTTTATAATGGTGAAAATTGAAAGAATTTTGTGGAGCCTTGAAAATCCGTATGAAGTTAATTAAAAAAATTCTACAAACTATATGAATAGCGGCTAGGATGGTTTGCACTGGATCACAGCAAAAGCAGATGACCATAAAGAGATGTAATTATATCCTATACTTATACAGCAAATAAACAATTGCTCATTATTTGTATAATGTATCAGCCAGAAAACCCCCAGACTTCTCATGTATAACAAGTTTACCTGAGGGAAGGGTTGTGTCTGCTCACTGGCGGACTCCCAAAGACCCTCCAGCTACTGAAACCATCCTCACCTGACCAATGTGCAGTCAGGCTCCAAATGATCTTTTCTGATGCACAACGCCGTAAAATTGAGTCTGGCTGAATATTTCCTTGTCGTGTTCGTAATAACCGTGTTATATCCTGCCAGAAAGTGAGAGAGCAGAAGCGACTTAATATATTATGATATACTGTGCTATATTTTCCCCAACCTTTTATAGACAGCTAGGCTACATGAGGAGCAATTCTTTAAAATCGGTAAAGTGTCTGAACTGTAAACTGTTAACATTTGATATGCTAGTTCCTGTCACATGTTATTATAGTTGCTTCCAGAGGGCAAGTGACCGGTTAAGCACAAAGATAACTGTTAACCTGCAGTTATTCGTCAATGCCAGGATGGCATGGAAAGGTTTACTGGTAAATAACTACCCTCCGGACAATGCTTCTCTTAATCAATGTTAATGAATAAAGTGTCAAAGCCATGACTGGTGCAAGTCATTCAAACAACACATGACGTCATAGAAAATAATCATTAAGGGGACAGTGTACTTTTGATACATTGGAGTGCTTTGATTCCTCCAAAGTATGCAAGGGAACAGGGCCAATGAGCAAAATTAATGGTGTCCTGTTGACTAGAATAATTTGGAGGAGTCATTTGCTCCAGATTTCCTTAAATTCTGCTTAAGCCTACATGGACAATATTTTTACGTCATTATACCACAGAAAAAAAAAAAACATCCAATAAACCAATTGTAGGGTAAAACTAGTACTTAGCTTGCCACTCTTTCCTGTACATGTGTGTGTGTGTGTGTGTGTGTGTACTTCAGCGTTACACGTTTCTCCTAAATTCACAAAAAGCTAGTTAACGTCAAACAAAAAATGCTAGTTAACATCAAATAATAAATAAGGCTAGTTAGCCTAAAAAAAGCTAGCTAACATCAAATAAACAAAACTAGTTAACATCAAATATAAAAAAAAGATAGTTAGGCCTACCGTCTCATTTATGTTAGTTTGGTGACCGACAGTAAGTACATCAGAGGCACGACACAGACAAGTAAGAGGTGAGTCATCCGAATCCAATAATTCACGTGTGTCTCTTACTTTCCAATCCAATTCAGCAAACTTCCTCAAGTGGTAGTCAGTCAGTCCCCTTACTCAAATGTTTAGTCTTTAGAGTCTCAAGTGCGTGCCCTAAGCCCTATTATTATGTTCTAATATATTGCCATAAATTTTACTTCACAGTTATCTACATCCACACATACATCTTTAACAATCGAATCTGCTCAAAGTTTTATATATATATATATATATATATATATATATATATATATATATAATTTACCGTTACTTCTCATACCTCTATATCTAAAATTCTAACACTGCCGTAGACTCATCTGGGATAAATAATGACCTGAAAACCAGACAACGTTTGGAATTATGTAGTCGAAATAATGTTAGAGTTGGATTATCTAGTCGAAATAATGATAACGTTAGCATACTGTAGCAAGTCCACTTCCCTACCCGCCAGGAAGCTGACTATGGTATTGGAATCCGAAGGCCGATGCTAATGTATCACTGCTTGCGGAGGAAGGGATAAGGAAACATTCAGATTGCGTGATGTGAGTGAATGGTTCTCAATTCAATTTCAGATAAAATCCTGTCAAGTAATCGACAGAACGCCTGATATATTTCAATAATATATATAATTCATGCATATATAACAAATTGGTATGACAGTACTACCGGCTGAACCAATAATGCCGCAGGATAAGCAAAAATATGCGAAAGATTAAGGGGCAATATACCTTTGGAACATACATTAGTGTGCCTTGATTCCTTCAAAGTATTCCAGGAAACAACAGGACCAGATTTAAAAAAATAATGGTGTCCTGTTGCTTGGAATAAATTGGAGGAATCAGTTGCTCCAGGTTTACCACCACTATACTAACCCTTTACACCGAAAAAAATATAAATAAAAAGTTTTAACAGAAGAAGTAAAGCCGAGTTCAGTTACAAAAAGAAACTTACTTAACTATCATACAGTTTAGTACCCCTAACACACACACACACACACACACAGGAAGGGAGTGGGAGAGGGCGAGAGATGCTGGGGTACAATTCACCTCACGTATTCACACCGTCTGTAGCCTAACTGTGATCATTGAGAAGAGTATCAGAACAAGGGGTAACGATTATTTTTTGAGGGAATGAAGACACATGTTCGCAGTTTTATGCTTAATTCATGTATGTATGTATGCAGCTCTATGTCTCGTCCACACAAGTCTTAGCAACATGAATCAGAGCAAGTCACCCCAACGTCAATGACACACAGGCATCCAACATGTGTGTTATCATGTGCATAGCAATATCAGGAACATATTTACTATTAATGTTATGAGCAGGAGGCCATAGTCGTATACTGTACGGTACTGGAAATTATTGGGGCAAGTACTGCCGTTTTCTCAGTTTCGTGATACATTCCCTGCACTATTAGCCTAATGGGCAGAGTAGGTTTCATAGCAGCAGCCGCCACCAACGCCAAGAATTCAATTTCCCACGCGGAAGTATGCTATTATTCGAACCAATGGTTATATAGGTTAAAGTAGTACCTTTCCGTCCAGTTTGGATGCAATGGACTGATGGTGTTCACGGCGAATATCGTGAAACTGTGATCGGGGTTGTAGTGGCGCTAACGGGGCGATGTGAAAGGATTAGGCTTATGTTGACTTTGCGTGCCTCCCTGATAGGCCTGTGGCTCTGTCTTGCCTTGTCCTTTGAGCCACTCACCTCTCAAACCATACCTGTTCCACTCTCCGACACAGACCGGCATATGCGTCTCGGTCACTTGTACACAACAGTTTGTTAATCCCTTTCCTGTTCCGAGTTTTACCAATGAAGCAAGAAGAGAATGGGAACACGGCTTTAGGTACAATTGCAGACACTTACTAGGGGCGCCCCTCCTTGAAACTCGCTAACACGACCATGTCATGAAGTAGAAAATGCAAAGTAAGACACCTTCAAAAGAGCCCAAGCAGAACTGAAGCATTGTAAGCAACTCTCAGAACTCTACAGAAGACTTACTGTTTTTGTTATGTGAGCATTAATTTTTAGCCAATGCACGAACGAACTTTGTCAGTGTAAAATCATACTCTGAGAACTTCTCAATAAACAATAGCATACACGTCATTATAAGAGTGTTATTTTACAGAAATCTCAATATTATCACAAACTTATAGTACTCATTATTCTTGTTTATTATCTAATGTAATCTACTACCACTAAACTTATACAACTACTGTTTAAATTTCATCTATATAATGATACCCGAGAAAAATACAAAAATACATGTTAAGATCTTCAGGATGTAAGACATTTATATATACATTTATATTTATAGACAGATAGGGTCTTCAATAAACATATACAGTATATCTTGGGGCCACCGCATTTCCTTACCGCTATCATCATCCGTACACTGTCTTTGGATATATATATATATATATATATATATATATATATATATATATATATATATATATATATATATATGAGAGACAGAGATTTGAGCAAATCCTGCATCTTTTCCCTAAAATATTGGCATCACCGGATAGACATGGTGGTGAGTCAGGTTGGAATCATCGAACGAATATTGAGTGACGTCACGCATGATAAGTATAGAAACATGGTGTTAAATGAATAAAATAGAAAATCCAGACTACTAATATAAACACTCACCGTTTATGTGGCACGGGCAAGTGTGCAACTTCCTGAAATGAGCGTTGTAATCTGTTATAGAGTACTCCAATCAATGAACATAGCCTATGGCCCTATATGATCATTTAAGATCTACAGATCTAACCGATGAATTTTACGACATTAAATTAACAGAGATTTTTTTTTTTTTCTAGAATAAAGACAGCTACAGGTGAGGTCAAACTAATATCTCTCACTCACTCTCTCTTTCATATATATATAATTTTTTTTATGAGTGTGTGTATGTATGTATGCAAGACCATTTGAAGAGCAAATTTGAGTCATATTGTAAATGAAATACTTTAAATTTAATTAATTCATTTGTTCATGACTGAAAACATATGCATACGAAACTATGGTATGCAAGCGACATAACGCGAAAAATTATTTACATTCCAACTCTCCCAACGTGCATGGCATGTTAGCAATACGGTTAACTAGTTTAACGCTCATTGTTACACACTGACTGTTAATGAATTCCCAATATGACGAAGTTTCTATTGTAGTTGTGAACTCAGTATTTTGGGTAGAAATTCATTTTAATGAACCAGTGCTAAATGTGTGGTTTTTTTTGTTGTTTTTTTCTGGGTAGTGTGACATTAACTCTACACATGATTTTCATGATAACCATTCAGAGGGTTTGGCGCCCGTATGGAACCAAGCCACTTTCTCTCTCTATTTTATTTTTATTTCCCTCTTTTCTTTCTATTTACTTTTCCTTGCTGTCCCTCTTCTTTATTTCCTTATCCTTCATGCTACAGGGTCTTCTTGGCATAGCTCGGTTTTGTTTTTTTCTCTTCCAGCTATGTATTGTCCGGTACAGTCACACACACAAATTTGCAATACATTTCAGCGTTGTCAATCCGGTATCTGCCCACCATAATATCGAAGCAAGTTCTCCCTTACCTTCCCTCTTCCCTCCTCTGTATGCCTGGAAGCTCCCCACATAGCCTAATCATGAACCTGGGACAGCGGTGTTGAGTAGCAGAGGTCGGACAGCATTTTCGCGTTCTGAGTAAGTGATTGGTACAATGTGGGCGGGCTGAAGCTTGTTTGACGCTCGGGTCGTAACTCAAAAACTAACCATGTTTCAGTTTCGAAAATATTCTCAATGTGTTTCCCACGAAAAGAAATTAAACATGTAGTTGCTTGGCACTAACCCATCCTAATCTAATCTAACTTATCAAGGGGGCGTGGCTAGACTAAAACGGGTCACAAAACTGGAATATGCGAGTCGGGCAGCTGCTGGTACTGAACCCCTGACAAGAGTTACGTAAAGAGATGCATTTACTTATTATTCATATGTGCGGCATGTGTGTCTATACAAAGAATAAGTAGGTAAGAGTACTTTCCATATCCGATGATGTTATTACTCTTTATTGGTTAAAATAGAACTACATCAAATAGAAGGAATTACAATATATCACAAAGTAGGCTAATCCCTTTTTCTTGTGTTGCCAGATTATGGATCACAATATTACCATCATTAAGGGGAGATTATCTTATTAGTAAATTGGAGGGCTACTGATTCCCCCTTGACTATGCCAGGAAATCAGACGACCTTAATCTTACAAATAGGGTATCTGTTTCTTGGCATAGTTTGGACGAATCAGAGACCTTCCAATTTACCAACCAATGAAGCTCTCTTAAGCTACAGGGAAACTTATCACACACCGGAGAAAAGATCCGGGCCACTCAGAACAAAAGATGGAGGAAACAGCATCATGAAACAAAGAAAATAAATTCATTCTCCTACAATACAAATGTAATTTATTTTGACTCAAGAGAAATCCTAGGAGAGCAATTCATCCGTCTTACTGAAATGCGACAGGTAATTCTTCTTGCCTGGCCCGCCTTGAGGTCGTAGATGTGTGTGTGTGTGTGTAAGAGGTTTGTGTAATCTTAATCCCTTGCATGCGTGTGATGCATGAAACGAATCTGTTTATACGCATGTGTGATTGCCTGTATGATTATATGTGTGGGCACCAGCCAGTATGTGTGATATTAAAAGTTCAATGTCCAAAAAAATATTCTCTGTATTCTCGTGTTTTGTGTTGCTATATTTCCGTGCGTGAGTGTGTGCCCGTGGTCATAAGATTTTCAAGGATCCTGTCTACCCTTATGTTTTGTAGTCTATCTATTGTTTGACGCCATTGCGTAATGAATAAATAAAAAAAATGACAGGCACTGCCCGATAGTGTGGACAGGTCTTAACTTAAGGAGTCAAATATTGTTAGGTAAAGTGCCTTTAACCAGATGAAGCAGTGGTGTAACGTCGTTAATAGAGGCTCCTCCTCGTACGGTGTTGCATTTTGCCCAAATTAACATTACTTATATCATTATTATTATTATTATTATTATAATGACACCTGCAACACAGGATGGTAGGTTTGGTCGTAATATACTGGATAATGAGGCAGGGCAGGATACCACAGCTGTATGGATGTGTTGCTTACGTCTATTTTCATCTACTTCTAAAATATAATTTGTGAAATATATATATATATATATATATATATATATATATATATATATATATATATATATATATATATATATATATATATATATATATATATATATATATATATATAATTTATTGCACCGTGGCGTCAATCAAAAGACAGACAACAAACATTAGGGTAGGCGGAACCCATGAAAACCTAATGACTACACACACACAGAAATCTTTACACTGACCCTCATAATTTGATATATTTGTTCACATTGGTTATAACATTTAAAACCATCCGCACAACATTAAATTTACAATCATTGTATGTTAAAGTTATGGGAAACATCCAGGAATAATATAGTAATTAACAATAGGCCTATGTGGAACTTACACATGAAGGATAACAGTTTGATGAGGATCCCAAGCAGGTGGGTCATGTCTGAACCAAGTTGTTCGTTCGTCTGCCATTCCTCTAATCCTTATTTCCTCTTCCTTCCACTGAGGTGGGTACAGACACTCTGGTATGTGGGTGTACAATATTAGTCATTATTGTACAGTATAAGACAAAGTTCTATTCCAAAGTTTGTCTAATGAATATATATTTGCGAGCGATCAAACATATTGAATAGTTTGCCAAACCATATTATCGCTGGTGGTGTGACAAGCTGACAACAGTGAGGCTTTTATCTGTGGTGGTAATTCAAAACTAGGGTCAGATATCATGAAAAATAATAATTCCATATTCTCAGTTAATCCAACATAATAATTCCATGTTCTCTGTTAATCCAGTATAATACCAATCAGTCGTGCATCGAATAACAACCTCCTTTGTTACGACCAAAACGTTTTGAAAATGTTAAGCCCCTGTCACTACGTTATGCAAAAGTCTGGGTAACGTTTTTTAGTTTCGTTTCGCAACTTAAACAACTAACCAAGGTCGCCACTTACTGTACACAGTGGATACACCGACGGCCTGCAAATATCATGGACCCAGGTTCGAATCCACGCATAAACGTCTGGGGGTTTTCCGAGGTGATCTGTTGGTTATTGCTGTCCGTCAAGTATCCTGGCTACGCTGACACGTCAAGAAAATACCCCCTAAATAGTCATGAACTCATAACATAGAAGATGCCCGACCATATTCCAAAATGTGAGTGACGATGTAGTTGCCCTCTCCTGATAGTGACATGTATACATAATGTGTCGTCACCGAGAAGGACAGAAGAGAAGCTACCAATACTTACGTCATTAAATTTTTAGTATTAAATAAAACTGACTGTAACTTTATTCTCAGACAGTTTAAGGCTCAAACTACTCCTCAAGGAAGTTTGATGCAACAGGTTATGGAAAGCGCACATGATTCTCAGATGCAAACTTATTTCACGAATTCAACAGACAAAAACGGTACAATTATTATGAAAAGTTCACTCATTCAAAGCTGGTATCCGATAGAGAGCATTGCGCTCGTACAGTACAATATTCTGACCCTATTATCACGTTATTTAAAGACACTCTTTCTCTTTATTAGATATCCATACTGTTGTGTAGAACTGCGAATCACCAGCCCAGGGGGGCTGACTTTATTCTCTGTGGAAATTAGCCATCCCCCACAGAGCTAGAATAAAGATTGTTGTAGGATCTGGTCACTTTCTAGTGGATTTGACGAGATCTACCCACATGAATTAAAAATCCACGTGAGGTGTACTGCAGCCGGAAGTTCTTTCTTTCTTTATTTATTAACACTACTACCTCCAAATTATAAAAAAATAGTTTGGAGTAGCTGATTTACTCATTTATTTATTTATTCTACATTGGTAAGTGAATGCAAATTTTATCCATACCGTTGGTTCTGGAGCTGCCCACCCCTTGAAGCAAATGGAAATGGAACATTGATGACGATGATTGTGATGTTGTTGATGATGTTGATGTAGATGTTTACGTATTGTGGTTGTGTGGATTATATCCAGCGACTTTCCTAGATCAAATACATTTTCCACACGGCCGTAGATATAGGATATTAAACTGGTGAGTGCTGTACATACCATGCATTGTTTCAAACTACATGTAAGAAAAAATCACTTCACATTCTGGGGACCAGCCTCTGAAATATAATTGCACGATTCGTGTTCCCCTCTCCAATTAAGCTGGGGTTTGTGTTCTGTGCACGCGATGCCACTAATAAAAAGGAGATTCCCTGTGCTTTCTCGTGTATTCCACTTCTGTCATATTTCAGCAACAAGCAGTAGAGAACCACGGCAATTAATATTTTCATTAATGTAATAATTTTCTTACAGTATTTTGTGATGCCTTCTCAAAAGATCTGACACAACTATCGTAATTTCACATTCTAGGTGGCTTGTAATTATCGTCAGGGATATTCATAGCTAAATACAGCCACCAACAAAAGCGGAGTCTCTTTAATCTCCATAGTCATGAATGACCGCAAGTAATACCGTCACCTTCACAGACTCATGAACTGAACCACAAGAGAAGGTTATTATATCGTCATGGATATTGTAGTTTTGTATACAGAATGTGTTTGTTAGATGATCATCTTGTTACGAATGACGAGGTATAGACCGCGTAGCTGCTCTCTCGTTTGTTTGTTTGTTATTTGGACTTAACGCCTATCGACTACTTATGGGTCATTGAGGTGATATATTTATAGAGTGACAGAGTGAGTGTACGTGTAGAAGTGTACAGTACCCAGCAGTCCCGCGTGTTACATGTATGCGAGAGTTTACATAGACACTGATTATTTACTTGGAAACAATCCACGCGTTTGAAGTGGAGTAACCTCGATACAGATGCTCTAAGATAAAATGTTCATTGTAATCAGCTCCATTTCGAAAGGGAAACAGTAACATGATTTATGTGCATAATTTTCTTTGTTACACCTAAGGAAAATAATAACTTTACTATTGTGTATTATGACTGTCCTTATTTTTGAGGTGGACTGACGTGGAAAGGAGGGTGAGAGTGGAGCGAGAATGTTCCCCCATCTCACCAGGGATAAGAGGGAGGCTTTCCCACCTGGGGTTAGAGAGAGAGGGGGGTACTATGAGCTTCGTACTGGACTTGGTGAGACGAGACCATAGACATCTGCTTCATTTTTTCAGCATGAAAACTGTGCACTAATGAAATAGGAAATAATTTCACCGAATTAATTTCACTCGGGGAAACCATTCTTGAAAGTAATGAACTCTACGACCGCTAGGAAACTAAGACCATACTGTAACCCCTCCCGCTGCCTCGTTTCTTGGTGGTTGTGGTGGTGGTGGTGGTTGTGGTGGTGAGTGGTTATAGATCAGGAGAAATAGCGATTGGTGGCAATCCATTTCTCCTGATTATGTCTTGGAGGAGTTCGGAAAGACGACCTAGCCCTTCTGCAGCTAAGGCCCCAGCAGTCTTGGTGCAGACGATGACAATGTCTGCCTGCTGCTGCCGTCGCTGTGGTGGTTGGGTGTCGGTCGTCCTCTCAGTTCTGCGATTAATAATACCCTACTTTTTAAATGTGGAATGGTATCATTAACCTTTCCTTTTGTTTTGACAGGACAGATGGAAGCTACCGAAAAAAAAAAAAAAAAGTGATCTGTCCGTCTCGATAATGATAATTACCGTTAATTATTTTGATGTAAAGCAAAATCTGAATACCAAATATGCAATAACCCTGAGGATACGAGAATATACTCCAGTGAGATGATGTCCCAATTACTCAGTATGACACACACACACACACACACACACACACACACACACACACACACACACACACACACACACACAAGTGAACAAAAGGAAAACTATCCACACCTTTGTGAGTGGCTGTGAATGTTGGGCTGTGTTGTGACGCTGATAAGAGGCTCGGAAGAGAATAAAGAAAACTCCAGATATTTTAATTTTCCTCGCAGTTTAGTTGTGGTGTAATTATGCTGCAGACCTCCAGGGCCGCCTTTCATTTTCCACCTTGGGGTTTGGGCCGGGTGTAAAAACAATTGTTAGACTTGGCGAGGGTAAACAGCAGTTGCATCAAGGATTTTAAATATAAGATATAATTATTTATAGTTTTTTTATCCTTAAATATTAGTCTTTTATTAAATATATTTGCTTCAGCGTGAGTTCAAAATAATAATTAAAATGACTTAATTATATACATAAATAATTTCACATTTGCAATTATTTCCCTACCATGCTAAGCTATGTTACAGATGGAATGAGGCTAAGTATGTTGCAGGAAGCTATTGTAGCGATTAATGACATAATAAGCAAAAGTATATTAAAGACTTTCAGAAAGAGGTGTGAAGTTTTATAGGCTAAGTAGTTGGTTTCCCTCTTCTTTATATCCCTATCTAGTAATTTGGTCTCACCACGCTTTCGCTACACCATGACTGTAAGCGCTTTTACTACATCCAATTGATTATTTCTCAAGAAGACTGCAGTATATACGAGTAATTACAGATCACCAAAAATCTGCAATAATTTGTATACAACGTTTCACACCGCTATAAGAGGATAACAGTGAGGAAGGCCTGTGGAACACCATAGTTTTGTTTGACCAGATGGTTTACGAGTTCTTCTCCACAGCAGTCACACCACAGGCACACACAGCTAACAAAAGAAAGCATTTAAGGGACCCTGTGATGTAGTCTAAATGTTGGAGAAAAATTAGTTCTTCAAATATTGCCACGAAACAGCACCTACAGGGAAGGAGCTTGTTTCGTGGCGTGGTCAGGAGGAATCAGAAGCCTCTAATTTTATACACGATCACAGGGTCCTTAAATGAACTCAAATCTTATGCATACACCATTACTAATCTTGTAGTCTTGTTCATATGTGGTTGACTATTCATACACACAAACATTGGGGTTTAAATGCCATACAGGAACCTGAAGACAGGACAGTCATGTTAACGTTAGAGAGAGAGAAAATATAGGGGGAATGTAAAAGGTTTCTCGATTACAAAGGAGAGGAAATAAAATTGTGCTGGCCAGAAAGACACTGTACTAGAAAGAAAAAGAGGAGGGACAGCAAGCATGAAGGGAAAGAAGGTAAGGAGAAACACCTGAAGAATTGAATGGGAATGGCTGGGGCCGAAGGGGAGCGATGAATAAGAAAGTGTGGTGGAAAAAGTCATAGGTGAATATAGTGGAATATTTGTTAATCCTCGTAAATGCACACTGGGGTAAACAGTTCTGTCCAGATACGATGCAACACATGAATCTCTTAACAACCTCACATCCCCCAGCTCCAGAAAAACAGGTGTTCGAACCTCGGATAAAAGAGATTGTGCCTAGAATCTGGAGAGAACTATTGACCCATGTGTATATACAGCAGGATGAAAGAACGCTTAATTAAGGTATCAGCATTATCATATATTAAGGTATCAGCATTATCATATTTTCTTTGTCTTTTTTAAATGTATATCGAATGTATATTGTTGAAGATTTTATTCACTAAGAACTCTTTTTCCCACTCTTGGCCGCAGACGATGCAAGAAAATGGACAAATTTCCAGCTAACGACTACACGGTAATTATGGAATCACACAGAGTGTCGCTGCAAGCACTTACCAAGAGTTACTTGCTCTTTCCTCGCAACAGGACACACTTTTAGGAAACCTTGAGGACTCCCAGGGGCACCGAAACCACACCTATACCGGAGCTTCTAGGGTCATTCCCAGCGAGTTATATTAACACACACAGAAACACACACACGCACACACAGAAACACAATAGTCCAACCAATCTGTGGTTTGACTTAGAACAAATTACAAAAGTAATCATTCAGGGTTTTATGTGATCCCTAGGGACATCCAAATAACATAATAAAAATCTGTCTTATATATCTAGAGGGTCAAGGTGATTGACAACACATCACAAACATTAATAACAAATGCATACAAAGACTTAATGCCTCAGATCACTTGCCAGCATAACATTTGGACACAACAAAGAAACCACAACCACAGTGTACAAACAATATATCCGATCAGTGATGGATTATGCAAGCCCTGCCTGGGCCTCAAACCTCACTGAGACTCATCTCAACATACTGTACATAACAGGGCAATCACAGGCTGCACAGCTACCACACTTACAGGTGCTGTTTATGCTTATACTTGGTGATTCACTGAGTCCTGTATGGAATCTAGATACCAGCAGCATTAGTCAATAGAAAACTAGGAATGATAATTATAAATATGTATCGAAAGACAGTCATTGAGTTCAGGAGAAACATGAGATACATTAGCTCGGGTCATTATACTGAGGATGGTAGTGGTAAGCAAATTTCTTGTGCCCCCAAACTAATGTTTGTTTTAGATTGTTACATGTCCCTTGTTTCCATATTAATCCGAGAAACGCCGGGTACCTCAGCTATTGATATATAGATAAATTAATTAACTCAGAACATCGATCATAGAACTTTCAAGAAAGTATTAATCTTTCTTTATAATTGGGAATATTAAATTTTCGAGTAAATTAGAATGCATATTTATTGTAAACATTTAACATAAGCTATAGAAACCCAACTGAACAACTCTACACAATTTGATAAACATGTAAGTGATTCCCACCATAATAATTGTTACAAGCAAAAATGTGCAACATTAAGCAATAGTCGTACAGATACATATAAAAATGTATTACATTAGTGTCTACCTTTAAAGACAATGCAAACAATGGGAGTATTATCTCAATGAGTTCTCAAAGTCTGAGATCAATCAAAGAGGTCAGGAAAGACTGGAACGTCTTTAAATGTGGCGTCCACCAGGCCATTTTAAAACACATTTACTGAATCTGTTATTTGGTGCAGCATTAATTATCTAGTATTAATCCAAGATGCATCGAAATATCAAGAATTTCTGTATGAAACTTTGGACGATATATACAAGAAATGTAATGAGCTGGAGATGACAATTACTCAATGCATCGTCTTCGGAGTGTTTGTTCTGGTCATCGTTGTTAGTCCAACCCATTACATTTCATGTGTACCAACCATTTATAATTTAGCTTTTATCCATCAGCTACACAAGGGTAATTAAAACCCTTAAAAATACGTTCTTAAAAATATGTTGCCTACAAATATACCGTACCATAGAGTTACTACAAGAGATCCTTGTTTTTTTATGCACTTCTGATAGCAAAATATATAGTAAATAAGCCCAATGTGACCACATCTTCTTTGTTATGGCATTCGGGATGTTGCTTCATCTTACCAACCGTAACCACCGTGACCACCACCACCACCACCACCACCATAGCCTCCCTTTCCAGGATATCTCGCTACGCCGGAATAAGTGACAACTGGATGGTAGCCGCTACCATCAACCCAGTAAGACACTCTTTGTGTACGACCGTCGGGAAGGTTAACCCAGTACCCACCACGGGCACTTCCGTATCCGCTGCCAGACTCGTGTTGCCCGAAGTTGGTGTAACCGGCCGATACTCCGTAGTTGTAACCATATGGAGTCGGACCCTACGGTACAGTAAGTTATTGTAGATTAGATTCTGTTAAAGTACAGTATAATTTCTATATATTACAAAGTATACAATGAAATGTAAAGTGTCTAAAGTATTATAACATGAAGTTAAATATCACCTTGTTTAGTAGCCTCATCACTATTTGGTAGCAGTATTATAAAAGACACATATAAGTAATATTTACAAAATCTTTGATTAGCTATATCGTATCCAGTACCATCAATAATCCATAACAGCACTATAATTATTTATATAATAAATATTCGCATTTGCTTCTTAATTACAAAATAAACTGATGAATAAGCTGTATCCCCATCAATAATACTCTATATTTACATTACAACTATAATACTTACACCGTATCCATATCCTCCACCACCATGACCACCACCACCACCATATCCACCAGGCAGAGCCACGGCAGCCACCACCAACAGAGACATCATTACTAGTACCTGTGGGGGCAATACATTTGACCTACAGTACAGTACAATACTTGCTGTAACAATATCAGCAACTCGGCTCAGTAGATACTCAATGTATAGCTAAACCGGGTGGAAGAGGGGCGGAAATCAAAATGTGCAAAAGATGAATTAGTGATTAATGTCCATTCACCAATTAGAACAGTAAGGTTACTAGAATATTCTTAATAGGTCAGCGAGGTGACTTGCGATGGCAAAATAATTGTTGTCTTTTATTAATTGTGGTTAAAATTGCAACTATTACTGAAGTGTTTATAATATTAATTGAAGCTTATGCTTTTGCTATAAGTATTTGGATTGCGGGGACCAAAGATTTATGTGTACATATTTGGACAAGTATCAACAAATAAAATCCAGCAAAAACTTAGGTATTGATCTGAGAATTCTCCATGGAAATTATAGAAAGGAAATGTCAAGAAATGTAACTTCTGGATTACTCTTCTCTATCTGTGATTTCTTGTCAAAGGTAAATGTTGCGTATACTAACAGTATGCAACGACCTCACTTGCTCTCGTGTTCCCAAAATTGATTCTTCTTAATTCTTTATTCTCTGGCATCGGCCTACTAGTTACTCTCAAACTAATTACATAGGTCTGTTTTTTTCTCTCTTAACACTGCTAATTATTTTACTTCAAAAATGGAACACATATATCCCATTCCCCTTTTCTGAATTCTCCATTTTAGATTTCAATGTTCACCTCCGCCTTTGCCTTTAGTCTTCCATCACTGACCCACCTCGAGAACAAGCCTTCATCTTTCTATTCTCAACGACCTAGAATAGCTAGTTCAGTAACCTACCCTTACTTTTGACCTCCTTGGAGATCGCCCCATATATATTTTATTCATTTCTATCCTCTCACCCTTCTGTCGGAATTTAATCTCCATTGGTCTCCTCCAATCACTATACTATTTCCATGCCCTGTCCTATATATCACTCCCGTTAAGACCTTTGCACTTTAGCAGTAGGCAATGTCTGTGGTATTACAACGCCGCCATTGGAGAAGATCTGAGGCAGTACTCTCAAGATTTTCTATGAAATGATCTTTGCTTCTGTTTTTACCCTTTGGAGACCAGGAGTGCTTGCCTCCGACAAATAAGTAACCTCAACTTGGTCATGGAAAGATAAAATATCTTCAGACTCTCTTTAGTGTCGGTATATTATATATGTGATGATCGTGTTATAGAATTATATGTGACTAACAAAGGAGGCATCTTGAAGTCTGAAAATCAATGTAATTTCTAAATCAAATTATTTCATAATGGCTAAGTCTTTACATTAATAGACTGAAATAATATTTCTGCTTATGATCATAATAAAACTAAAAACTGAACAGACAGAACCCTGACTCATTAAGAGAACATTTCATACGTAACCCTTTTGACACCAAGTGCGGCAGAATTTCAGTATACACACTTGGGATATATTTCTCTCTCGATCAAGGATTTATACCAGTTAGGCTAATATACTAAACCCACTCTCGCTTCGATGACTTACTGTAATAGTGATGCAGGAAAATAGAGACTGTAATTACATATTGCCAGTTCATTTATGACAGTAACTTAACTATGATGGTCCAGAATATCGGAATGTTCATGCCACTGGTAGAACGAGGTATTATGGTGAGGAAATTATTATTGAAAAACCTGTGGGCTTTATTTGTCTGACGCGATATGCAATACACGTCAAGTCATGAATAACAGTTCAAATATTAGATAATAATATAGAACACCAGGCAATTTAAAATGTTATCAGAAAAATACCCAAACTCTGAACGTGTTGACATATTACTGCGTTGGACACTCACTATCAAACATATTCGTGGTTTACTTACTGAGGAATACATGATTGGTTAAGCTCCACAGTGAAGGCTGACTGATGCTTACTCGATCACACCACAAGCTTATATATGCTCCACACATACACACACACAGGGTCACCTGGAAGTGGAAACAAAATTCCAGAATGACGCAGCTAATCTAAATTGCCAGAGTTCGTATTGTTCTTGGGCCAGACGTCATATCATTGTAGCAACAAAGAGGCAGACTCTAAATGGCCACATCATCTGCTTGGAGATCTATTGTCTTGGTGATTCTGAGGACGTGGAGTTCGCACAATATACATGACCTCGGGAACACAAACACATACACATATTGGTGCACATATACACACATGCACACTTATACACACAAAAACACAGACAAACGTACAGTACATGCACAGCCGCTTTAAAAAGTTCCCTTACAGTTGTTCTTTTCTGATTTTGAATAATGAATAGATTTCAAAGCTGTGAAATATAATGTTATTGCATGTGTATTAAAAAAACATTGACACTGTATATGAAAGAGTTCCATTTCCGTTGAAAAGTACAGAATCTGTGTTGGTTCAAGGTGAAAAGACATGGGGGTAACGAAATTTTATTGGCTTTCAATTTCCTATTCCTAAATATTGTTCAGTTGGCAAGATGACCGCTGGATGAACTTGTCTAACCTCTGAGATGCCAAGATTTTTCGCAACCTAGAGGAAGGGAAAGATAAGTGGCGGTAGTTTTCCAAAGCTGACCATGTGTGAATGTGAAACATATATAGTTTCAGTTAACACTAATGTATCAGGGAGTTCGACTTGGAATGGGTGAGACTGAGAAGCTTGGTGATATTGCATACTTTCCTTATTAAAAGAAGCATGCAGTTCAGATTGAAATTGTTCTTTGTGTGTGTGAGAGAGAGAGAGAGAGAGAGAGAGAGAGAGAGAGAGAGAGAGGTGTTGATGAGACGAAAGGCCATTGACTTGAGGTGTGTTGTATATATTGACCTACCCAACACAAGAGAGCAGCGAATGATACCCCAGTAAAAAAAACACATCTATGTATGGGTCAGGTATTTATTGCTTCTGTGCTACACGCCCGATTTCTTAGTTGCAGTCTTAGGAATAAAGTTAGTAGAAGATCTTCAAGAAGTTTATTGATAAAACGAAACACCAATAATTCTGAAACAAAAGGAAAGATTTAGATGTGTGTAACTGAAGAAGAAGAATTGTCAACAGAAAGATATAAAGACTTCAAAAAATGAACGAAATGTGTTTGGTAGGCATTGAAAACCACAAAGTTTTCTCTTTCCAAGTCAGAGATGAGTGATGGGTCAAAATTTAAGCGTGCTACTACATCATCATTTGATACAGTATGATGAGCTGCGGGGACAGACGGTTTTCAAATCTAATGGAGTAGTGCATAATATATGTAGGGTGGAATGACTGTTATATTATAAGTTGATAGTGCAATTATTGCTGGTAAGATATTTGATGAAAGGAAAGACAGTATATGAAAGGACAGAATCCAGACGAACACCACAGTTGATACCCTTAGATGTTAAGGGACTGTCCATATCGGCAGCAAATATATCGACCAAGGTGCTGAGGGAAGGATAGAAACTAAAGGGTGGCTTGAAAATTAAAACTTTGTGATAGACTATAATTATAGGCCTATCAGTACATTTAATATTATGTCGAGCAAGGCATCGTTGCACCATAGAACTGCACACATGATAATTATGGATTTGAAAGGAATGATAGACGATCGCCTGTAAAATGAGCCTAATGGAAACCATAATGTCGATCTATATCTTAGCGTTGGATGAATGCTTTGCTCCTTTTAGTAATAATTTTGGTGGTGGTTACACAAAAGCGTCAACTGCACTTTATTTTTCCTCCAGAGACCACAATTCTCCAACCCGGCCCGGCTCTCAGTTGCAATTCAGGGTCGTATTTTAAACTTGCATCAAAGCAGATATCAAGATTGCAGGTTATATATAGACTTTGCACCAGAATATTTATGTATGAGAATCCTATGTCAGATATTTACCCCACAGTGGAAAGTGCAAGAGGAAAAGATAGAAATATAATACCTATCCTTGAAATAAATGCTTTTCACCAAATATCATTAAATAAATTACTGAAAGAACTATATAGTATGGTACGCAGTCTTTTGAGAGAGCACACCGTACGGGGGTATTGCCTGCAGAGTGATGTGAGCAATACTTTAAGGGTTTTGGCGCCCCTTCGGCCCCAGCCACTAATTTTCAGTTCATCAACTGTTTTTCTTTCTATTCCCTTCCTGCTTGCTGTCACACCTCTCTATCACCTTTTTCTGGCGCTATATGACCTCACTGTTGCTGCTCCTAATATCAATCAATCAATCAAATCATAATAATTACCAATCAATCAATCCGACTGAGAGAGCAGCAGTGAGTGTCTCCATACTCTTATGTGGCGGGAGGAAGGGAGGAGAGAGGAAGAAAAGGAACAGATCCACCACCACCCATATCAAGTAACAGATTGAAGGAGGGGTTCATCACGGACTGACAGTCTTACAATATCCACTGGCGGTACAATCGGCGATAATCGGTTCACGGAACAATGCCCATAATGATCTTCGTAAGTTGGCTTAAGTTACTTCATTAGTATTGTATCATCACCGCGTCAAAAGATTTTTTGCGGCTATCAACAGCGTGTACTCCTTAGCCAGTAACAACAAATAGATGGAATGAATATCATCCTAAACATGACCCCACGTCATCACATCACACCCGATTGTAACAGTTATTTGAGAACTAAAGTTTAAATACACGTCACTTTTCTGAGTCTAACTCAGAGTACACAACACGGCACCACACCAAGTCACAGTAGTGACCTAGTTTTGGTAAGAGAGTTTCTTTTCCGATCTCGCCTCGCTGCGACTTCTTGTAGCCTAGTACCGTAGCTAATCATCATTCTAGTTTCATTATTTTGTTTACTTTTACTCACAAATGATTTTCTGTGACAAGTGATTTTGTGTAGTATTGGGAGACTGAAAATACAAAGCCTAGTATCCGTTATCCACAAGTTTACACTTTTGCATCGTTAAAGCGAACGCCAGGTGATCTGTCTGAGAAAATTCTTCATAACATCAAAAGTTACAATAAAAAAAGCCTTTCGTTTATGTTTCTTATTTGGACAATCGATTGACGATTTTTGGTAGCTCAGAAAAATTTCATTGTCTACGTGATGCAATTAGTGGAACAATAAGAGAGAGAGAGAGAGAGAGAGAGAGTGTGTGTGTGTGTGTGTGTGTGTGTGTGTGACCTCGTGCCTGCTTAAATGTGTAAACAGGTAGACCTACAGTCGGAAGGTAAGAAACAGTTGTCGAAGAGTAGATGACACAACTACCCATCACACTATCAGGAAGGGGGATTCGAATATCATGAACGCCACCACTCATTGAGAAGAATGTTACATACAACATACATTTTTATTACAATTATTCCATAAATGAAATTACCGAAGACAAAATTCACTAAAACAAAAATTATGACAGATAAAGTATGCACCCTCTCCAGTGCAGTTAATTAATGCGATAACTATGACTGATAGAATCAAATGGTTGATAGAGATTAAGAATTCTTAATGCACATGAGACCTCAAAACCGAAGCATTAGTGTATATATATATATATATATATATATATATATATATATATATATATATATATATATATATAGGGTGGTTCAAAACTCTACCGACAGAGTTTGTGAGATAATAGATGAACCGACTGTAAGTAAAATTGTCTAAGTAAATAACAAAAACGCACTTGAAAATTACAAGATTTGCTAGGTTTGTAACAGAAAGTATAAATATCAAATAAATATCAATTTCAAGTTTAAAATAATAGTATGAAAGGCATAGCAAACTTAATGAAATTGCTCAGTGGAACATAACAATTTCTTGTTTATTCTTAACTCAACTCGCTGCTATAAAAAGATAAACAGAGACATTACTGGTTGTGATGTAGTCAACACCTTAACCAAGTGTCCCAACATTGAACTAATATCACAATTCAGAGACGCGAAGGATTCGAGCTGATTCCTTGGCATTTGTACTGTCTATCGGCCAAAATATGACAGGACTGGCTATCGCTGTTAGAGTTAGAGAAGATTACCACAATTGACAAAATGTATTACATACTGTTATCATGTTGACTTAGTGACTATGATGTATAGTATGCGTTTCTTACGCGTCTGCCAAATTTCCTGATTCCACCTCACGCTGTATCCACTTGTAAACACTTTTCCTATCCACGCCCACCATTCACCCTATCTGTGTCAAGGTATAGCCAGTTTCATGGAGAGCTACAATCTTGCCACGCCTAGCAAATTCTTCACTTATTCTTCATTGTTTTGATTGGCGCCACGGTGCAATAAATTTATAAAAAACAAAAAAACAACTATTTTTATAATGATGTTATGGAATAAGGTAAACTATTGACAGCAGGCTAATACCAATAAGGAGTTATCTGAGTTGTGAAGTTACATTCTTATCACATATAGATTATTTGAAACACATTGCGTAAGTTACTACAAAAACAATACCCACAAACATTAACGGGCTTCCATGTGTACCAACTTTACCGAAGCAACACAAGTGACCCACAACTTATGATTTCAAAACTACTCCCTGAGTTCCGATACATTTTTGAAGTATTGTACATGTGAGTGAAAGACAATGACGGCAATTATCCATTCTGCGCGATAATAGTGCAAGCCAGTTTTGCGCAACAATAGCCTACCTACTGCTGTGTGGTTGTCAGTAGGAGGTCAGGGGCAAGGGTTAAGAGGCAGGGGATGGAGATTATAGACAATAGAGATTTTGAATACATAGAGTAGACGCTAATTCTGTTCTAACTGGACAACATGCAACTTATACCATGAAGTTCATATTGTAATTATTAAAGCATTCAAGTAGGATATCTAGACCATTCCGCAGAGCACGTAAAGCCTCTTCTGAGTTGGTGACACTTAGTAACTTTGTGTCATCAGCAATTTTGTTAAGGCTGCTGCTTTTACCAATATCCATGTTAGTTATATATTAAATAATTATATAGGGCCGAGGACACAACCGCACTTTATTCCGTTTATACTGGATTCTGTCGAACACCTTTTATAATCCAGGTACTGTACAACATGCATTATGTCACAATTCTTATTGCTATCTATTGGCTCCTACACTTCCAAGAGGAATATACTGTAGCTGTTTTGTGAGACATGATCGACCTTTCCTATACCTCTGCTGCGAGTCTTGAAATCAGGCCAACCAGCGTGAAACCAGAATAATACCATTATTGACTTGTGACACCTGGAATAAAGATTCGAGAAGAAAAACAAGCATGTATTTGGGAAGAGAAAGATTGTGGTAAAACAGAGCGAGGGTAAACTAGGAGGCTAGATGCTTATACATATCACTCTGTTTATCTGTACCATTATATATTGAGGTGTGCATAAGAATAAATATGAATGATAAGCAAATAAATGAATGAATACAACATCGCATATACTTGTTTTTTTATAATCAGCTATTACTAATTTATTAGATAGATTTTCCTCCTAGGATTATACCTCCTCTGTATAGTAATTATAACCCTTGCACGACAAAGGTTTTCCAGTGTCTCAGTGAATCGCTTAGCAAGTATATTATCTAAGTCTTAGTAGAAACAAGCTTTCCCAAATTTCTCTGTCAAACGATACAGTCAAGGGAAGGATCGATGAATTGTCTCAAGATATCAAAGATCAAACTCTCAACCAAGTAAGAGCCTCTCCTGTTTTTGCCATCCAGTGTGATGAAACTACTGATATCACTCAGTGTTCTCAGTTACTGATGTATGCTCGTTTCGTGTCAGGCAACAATATAAAAGAGGAAATTCTGTTCTGTCACCCCATGGAAAGTTGCACAACAACAGAAGCTATTTTTCATGATACATCAAACTGTTTTCATGAAAATCAGTTTTCTTGGGACTCGTTGGTAGGGGTGTGTACAGTACTGATGGAGCTCCAACTATGCTTGGTCTACACTGCCTCCACAGTCTGGGTTCGTCACAAAGGTGAAAGAAAAAAATCCTTCTGTAATAGGTACGTACACACTGCATTTTCATCGTGAAGCCTTAGCATCCAGAACTTTTCCTGCTAAAATAAGGGATGTCCTGAACGTGGCTATCAAGGTAGTCAACTTCATCAAAGCTAGATCCTTAAACAGTCGTCTCTTCAAACTGCTGTGTAAGGATATGGAATCGGTACATGAATCCTTAATTTTTCACAAGAACGTAAGATGGCTATCATGCTTGGACGGCTTAATGAGCTACAAGAAGAAGTAACAATATTTCTAGATTCACAGCAAAAGGCAGACCTTCATGACAAATTCCAGTCTGAAGGCCTTCAGATAACTAACTTACCTGGTGGACATTTTTGAAGCATTGAATGTTGTGAACCTTAAACTACAAGGAATAAACATCAACATCATCATGCACCATGACACCATTCGAGCCTTCATGGCCAAACTCGACCACTGGAAATGTCGAATTCAGCAGGGAAATACAGCCAGTTTTAGGAACTTGGATTCTGCTTTCGCTCACAGTAACCTTGCCTCTGAGTTATAGAAACAAATAATCACTCGTCTAAGTGACTTAAAAGCAGAATTCATCTGATACTTCCCAGATATAGACGACATGCGTGAAGCCTGGAAATTCATTAGGAACCCATTTCACTGTGAAGTAGCTGATGTTGCTCATAAGTCCAAGAGGAGTTTCTTGAGTTGAAGTTCAACTCCACAGCTAAGGAAGACTTCAAAGATCTGGATTTGGAGACGTTCTGGGTCAAGTACCTTCCAGTTTACCCTCTGATTTCACATCAGGCTCTTCGGATTCTAACAATGTTTGGATCCACGTATCTATGTGAAACTGCATTTTCCACGCTCGTTGCTATCAAGACCAAGTACAGAAACAGCCTGAACATTGAAGGGGACTTACGTTGTGCACTCTCATGCATTCGACCACGTATTAAAGATCTGGTAGCATTAAAACAGTGTGAAATCTGGGAGTCAAATTTGTTTATAGATGCAAGGAGGGCGTGGAGGGAAAGAACAGTTCCTAGAGGGGGTGTGGAGGGAAAGAACAGTTCCTAGAGGGGGCGTGGTAGTAAAAAGGTTAAGAACTACTGATCTAAGACGTACAATACTCGACTTTGAGGAGGCCGTTGAAATAGTCTGCTGGTTTTAAGTGGCAACAGGAAATCTCTCAATTTTTCTGAGTTCCAGGCCACAGCTATTAAAGGAAAAGAAAATCGACATTGGTTGATTAAAGTTTCATTTACCTGAAGTTACATTCTGACAATGATGTCCACTCAGTCTTGCATCACAATAACCCACAGCACTTCCTCCTCATTACTTGCGAAAATAGTGCCGCATCATGGTGAAGAGTTGGGCAACTTTTTTTTTTTTTTTTTTTTTTTTTTTTGCTAATTGGTGGCCAGTGATTCTAAAACAAACTGTGACACGCAACAAATTTAAGCATTTTATGTGACCTGTTTTTTGAAGTGTAGAGAAATCAATAGCTTCCAATTCATGCTCAAATTGATAATTAACCTCCTCTCCCCGAATTACCCCCAACCGGGACTATAAAGTCTCACTCATCACACAACAAAGATCAAGTCAACTCCAGCACCATCAGACAGACAACCGTGTTTTTTATATTGTTTGGTATTTTCCCTAAATAGAACAGTACAAAATGTACTCTCGAAGGCTCGCAAGTTATTTATTGATGTGCTAAAGGGATCTTTTAACATTTAGGCGTCAGTAGAATTTGTTGACCTGTTTAGGATTTATCCTTCAGCAGATTCGTGTCATATGTTTGGGAAGAGCACGTCTGGTGTCCACATGCTCGAAAATATTGCAAAAAGTGAAAGTTATAATGGGAGATATTTATAACATATAACAAATTTGATTAAGTTATGAAGTTTAGAATATCGCAAGAGACCCTTCTTCACACAATGCTTAGGTCATAATGTGGATATATAGTTGGTGAAGGTGGAGTTAATTAATGATATGTATCGTCATCTCAGATGTCTCATATTCAGAGTGAGAGAGCGTAATAAGAGCGCTAATAAGATTCTGAGCAAGTGACATTGGTTCTGAGTATGGGGGTACGAATTAATATATTTGTATCTGATGTGTATATGTCAATGTTTGTGAAAATGTCCATAAGTAAAATTTTACTGTAAGTATACTTTGCGTCGACTGACTGATGGGGAAGGGAGATGGAGGAGACAAGGGGCAGGTGTTCGGGTTGGCTGCAAAGATCGGACCGTATACAAAAAAAATTCTGGTGTTGACGATGGTGTAGTACCGATACGATGGCTCTGTTGCTTGTCTATGGAGTTGCTGTACCAGTACCACGCCATCGTATGCACCATGAATGTTCTTGAATATGGCCCTTTATGTTATCATATGCTGATGTTATGGCAGAGTCTCCATCCGAAATTCAGGATGCACTGAATGCTGTACTGTATATGACTACTGTAAAGAGTGGAAATTAACAGTTAATGCTGATAAAACCACAATACTAAGGTAGTGTTTTCAAAGGGAAATGTTATCCATATCTATAAATTTGGTAATGATAATATAGATGTAGTTGACCCACGTGTGTACCTAAGAAGAATTAAAGTATAAAGGTAGTTAAAACATAATTATATCAAATTTGCCAAAAACATATAAACAAAAACAAACTTTTCGCCGTATACGGGGCGACCAAAGGTCTCCAACTAACCAAAAGTTGAGGGAGACCAAACTGATCAGAGTGATGTGACTTTTTATTTCTATTATTTTTATCATTTTGTAAATATTGCATTTTTGAATTTTGTATGTGTTGTATATACTGTATAATATGATGTATTAGCTAGGTTTAGCAATTGTCTAAGATAGGATTAGCGATTTGTCTATCTAGGTTTAGCAATTGATTTGAATAGGTATTAGGTTAGTTAGCTATTGGCTTGATAGGTACATAAGTTAGTTTATTAGTATCTAGGGCATAGAATTAAGGGGGGGGGGCCGGGGTGAAAATGAAAAATATATATATATATATATTTAGGGTTCCTGCATGTATTGCAGTGGGGGGGGGGGTAGAGCTGGTTGAAGCTTTTTACGAGCTGTCAGACGCGCGACCCAGCACGCAATTTAAATGCCCAGTACACAATTTAAATGCCCACCGACACGTGGTCAGCCAGTTTGAGAGACCCTACTCGGCCTACTGTTTCGTCATTTGTGTCCATGGTATATTCATTCTTTTCTTTTGTGTTTTATTTTTACTGTACAGTACTGTACAAATGTACGATATGTTTTCCCTGCTTGGGAATGTTTTGGTACAGGTACACCGTACACACTCCTTCGTTAATAGTACGGTCTCCCCTAATTAAAGTTTTTTTTTTTTTTTTAGCTAAATCTGTGAAAATATCAGTGTAACAGCAACATGAGCAGAAGATGCAGGCGAGGAGGATATCATGGACGAGATGATAGAAGTGAAGAAAGAAATGGTATCCCTTCACCCGACGACAACACCAATAACACCACCCAGTTCTCCAAGAAGACAACCATAACGGTAATGTACAGGAAGGTGTACTGTTATAATTATGAACCAGCTGAATGTGATAGGCATGTAAAAAATATCCAAAATGGTATATTGTGATCTCTGTCTGACTTGGTTTCATGCAGGATGTCGGAGGATGAGCGTTGATCAGTACAATTTCTTTGATAATTATAATTCGAGCTTTCCCTGGTTCTGGATAACCAAAATTGAATCCCAATAAACAGCAATAACAATGGCTGCAAGTTTAGCATAAGACTTTTATATATTCAAGGATTAACCATTAATAAACTGCAAGAAGTAAAGGATTTATTAGTTAATAAATTGGATCTCATAGCATTAAATGAAACACACTCAAAATATGATAGGTTCATATTAAACAAAGGTTCAAATAAAATTGAACAACATAGAAGTTTAGATGATAGGAAGTGAGTGGGTTTAATGCTATCGGTACATAGAGAGAGCAACAAAATGAAGTGGAACAGCTTACACATATCTCAAAACATAATTATTTATATGATTTTTATACAGTAAAGTACCGGTAAATTTACAGAAGAACTGGGTTCACTATATTGTATATTTTAGTATTATTACCCACTATTTTGGACCATTCTAACACACTTTTCGTGTATGGTGTTTCTCTCGGAGATGCCCCGTTTTACAAACATAATTTGGAAATTAGTCTGACCTAACCTGACCTGACCTAACTTAACCTAGACCACAGCAGACTACTGGTACCTAACTTGGGCAAACTACCGGGACCTAACCTGGGCAAACTACCGGGATATAACCGGTGTAAACTATCATAAATTGACCGGGGCAAATTCCTGGGACCTAGCCGGATGTGGTAACACTACGCGATCCTAGCCAAAAACCCAGTTATTCTGTAATAATACCAAAATAACATCAAAGGATTCATATTTTATATAATTCTTGTTTATTTATCCATTAATGATAAGGACAGGAATACAAAAATATAAAAATACATGGTATTTATTGAAAGAATTACCGTTTTGTAGCAGTGTTGCCAGATCCGGCTAGGTCCCAGTATTTTACCACGGTTATTTCCCTGTAGTTCGCCCAGGTTAGGTCCCGGTAGTCTGATGCAGTCTAGGTTAGGTTAGGTAAGGTCATGCTAATTCCAAAATGCCCCATTTGAATATCTTGGAAATGGGGCATTTGCGGAGGAAATGCCATAGAAGAAAATAGTCTTAGAATGGTCTAAATAAGTGGGTAATGAAGGTAGGAAAAATTGTACGCAGTAACTGTAATTCTTTCAATATTTACCAAATACTTTGAAGAAATCTTGGAAGAAAAAGATAATGACCCCATGATTTTATTGGGGGATTTTAATGGCCACTTAGGAAATTCAACCTTACACTTCTGAAGGATGTACCAGAATGTGAAGGTGTGTACACCTGGACAAACAACAGAGACCAAAACAGTGTAATTGATTATGTTCTCATTATTACCAAGATGCAAGAGATATTTATTGATATGCACATAGATAAAAATATCTTTATGTTTAGATCACAATCTAATAACAGTGAACTTTAAATTAGATATAGATATGGGTTCGATTTTCAACAAAGACAAGTGGGTGACCAAAGAATACCTTAAGTTAGATGATTCAACCAAAGATACTTTTCTAGATAATATCGAGAAAATCATACAAAGCAGAGAGATCAAAGACATTAGAGAAGTTGACAATATAATTTCAACCACAGCAGAGAGAGAGAGATGAAAAGAACAAAAAAGAGTAAAGGTCAGTGAAGATAATAAAGTTGAAGAACCCATCTGGATAAACGATGACATAAGGAAAGAAATTAAGAAAAGAAGAGAAATAAACTGTAGGAGAAGAAAGGAGCATAATTTGGAAGTTGTGGAAAAACTAAGAAAAACTATAAGGTACAAAAGAAGAAAGTTCAAATAATGTTAAAAACTCAAAAAGGCCTAAGCGAAAAGAAAGTAACTGAAGAAATAAAAAGAGATAAAAGCAATAAAAAAATATAGGAATACTTAAGAAAACTGAAAGATGAAACAAAGTCTATTAAACAGGACACTCTTTATGATACTGGCAGTAATCCCCTGAATAAGGCGAAAGCCGAGGAACATTTAGTAACCTTCTGGACAAGTATTTACCAAAACATAGCAACGAAATCCAGCAAGTATGGAATAGGGAGACTAAAGAATAATATTAAAAGGAATTTTCTAATGCTAATAACCAAATTATCACACACAGGGAGGGAGAATATACATTACCAAGATCTTTGAGAAAACATGTAGACTCATTATACCAACTTCATGATGTACAATACATGAATAAACCAGATATAACGAAAAGATGATGTTCCAAACTATATGGCAAAATTAAAAAATAACATAACAAAGTAGACACAATAAAATATCTAGGAGTACCATATCAGGAGGCAAGGACTGTTTTAAAGGGCATAAAGCAGAAATTTTCACTAAAGCTTACAAACTAGCAAACCAAGTTCCCTCAATTATAGCCAAGAGCTGTAATAAAATGCTAATCGGCAAGACATTCTGGAAAAATATCGCCTTACCCTCTATACTACTTGGAACCAATGTCATTTACTTTAATAATTCAGAAATACAGCAGATACAGAGAATAGAGAATAAAGTTTTTCGCATAATACTTGGTGCCCCTACCTATACTCCCATCTGTGTGTTTCAAAGTGAAGTGGGGGCTTCAACCATGTACTTTAGATTAATGAGATGGAATATATCTTACCGGGTATGTCAAGTATATACTGTACTAGAAAAAGGAAACAGCCTCATTGGTGAGGTGTGGAGAGAGTTGAGAGAAAACCAAAAGGAATATCCATTTGTGCTGATACTGGGCTCTGTAAATACAACCTGAAAGTGACAAATAGCGAGAAAATAAAAAACGTAATAAATGAATGGGAATTTAATATGTGGAGAATAGAACTAAATTCTAAGTAAAGTGTAACTCTATACGCAAAGGACAAGAAAGAAATTAAAGAAACGACATATTACGACAATAACCCCTCATCTATAACATTCTTCAAGTGCCACTCCAATACCCTCAGACTAAATGCTAGAAACAGATTTGAGAATAAAGAATGTGCTGTGAAAGGAATACGAAGATTTAAGTAATTTTATACTATACTGCTCTATATTATCTTCTCACCACCTCATGTGATAATGCAGTTTCACGCCTGACTTCTGACCTATCCCTCGGTTAATTATGGCAGTATACCTTGCTATATTTAGTGCTTTCAAACTTTTTTTTTTCCCCCAATGGATTGACACCCTTTCTGACTCGAGACAATTGTCAATTCTTAAGCAGTCTCTTCTTTCCATCACCTGCCTCATTATAGTGATCCAGGCCTAGGATGGTCTCATTATCAACTCGTTCATTTTTAAGCTAAATGACTACATAATATTCCCTAGTATGAAAATTCTTAGTTTTTTCTTTCTCCTGGAGATAGTTAAAACTGCCTTTTAGTTGGGTGTGTTCTACTGAGTTTGTTTGCCCCTGTATGGATTACAGCTCAGTGGGGTGCTCAACTTTCACTATACTCCTGGACAGGGTGGAATTGGCCTTTTCATCTCTCCAGTTCCCCTCTTGCTGTATCTGATCACTGCTCTTCCAAACTACTTCCTAGGGAGTGCAACCCTCTCCAAGCTACTCCCTGTAGGGGTAGCATTGCCTGCAGTGATGTGGATAGTTTTGGTGTCCCTTTGGCCCCAGCCACTCCATTTCAGTTCTGCTGTCCTTTTTATTGTATTGCTTGTTCCACCTCAAGGACCTCCTTTGTATGCTGGGTCTACCAGGCCTAATCAATCTCCTTAAATCAATCTCGAAGCTATCCGGTCATGCCTCAATTCTGTCAAACTCCCTAATAAGAGAATTAAATCATACAATCTTTAATAGGCTATACAAAAGTGTTTAATTCTGCATCACTTCGTTAATCTTTTCTCAATGCTATGAATTAATCTCCTTGATATGGCATGTTGATTGTCCCAAATGAAATTGAATATTTTACTTTCAGTCGAGAACATTGAAAATCTTTCCATTTTATCTTCACTCTTCTCAATTATATTAATAAAAAAGATTAGGATTTCATTATTCATGCAAATTTCCATTGCCACATCACCAGGTAGAGGTAACCAGTCTGGAAATGGAAGTTTTTGCTTGTGGCCCATAAATCTGGCGTAGATTTGTAACATAATTTGTTTGTTTATCAATACTTACTGTACTCTATTTGTTTCAGATGTACTGTATGCTGTATGACATCCCATTTGCCCAGGACAATCAAGACAAGGTACAGGCACATGTATGGAACTTTACCAAATAATTGAAGGTATGATCATTTCAACTTTTATTGTATCAGAGCCTAAGTTGCTATCTCCAGTTAAAGTGAAGTTAATGGAGGC
This sequence comes from Petrolisthes cinctipes, assembly GCA_033782935.1. Lineage (NCBI taxonomy): Eukaryota > Metazoa > Arthropoda > Malacostraca > Decapoda > Porcellanidae > Petrolisthes > Petrolisthes cinctipes. The sequence continues at coordinate 46,895 of JAWQEG010005889.1, read as the reverse complement.
AGGGGGTAGAAAGATAAGTTAGGAAAGCAATGTGGAGGTGGGGAGTTGGAAGGACGTAGTTTTTAGTTGGAATAATAATATTGTGGAAGGAGAACGAGGAGTGGAATGGGTTTTCTTTCATCTACTCAGACATAAAAAAGGAGCAGTGAAAGAGAATTGGAGAGTAATGATCAGTGGAAGGTGTTGGGAATACTGATGAGACAGATGGAAGCTACGGTGGTTAAGGAGAGCTTTTCTTATTGGTGAATTGGAAGGCTACCGATTCCTCCAACTATGCCAGGGAATTGCGACCCCAATGTTAATATAATACTGGATCAGTTTCATGGTATAGTTTGGAGGAATCAGAGACCTTCCAATTCACCAACAAAAGAATCTCCACTTACATTGGAAGATTCAGAAGAGCTAGAGAATGTTGAATTTATCGTGACAATCAATGTAATGGATACATATCTTGAGAATGGAATGTGTTCATGACTCTGGGATAGGCATAAAGACTGGGCACAGAGGCTTGAGACACTTGTGGGACGAGGGTGAGAAAAGTGAGAAATGTTTCATTGTGTGGATCGCTGTGAGGGAAATCTGGATGCAAGACTGAAGGTGAATTGAGGAAAATGGTGTTGTTGAGTGGGAAGCATATTTGCAAAGGATAGTGGAGCTTTTCTGGGTGCAACTTCACAAAGGCCTACAGCCTGAGAAGTGACGCAAGTTGATTTTGTACAGTCGCGGCACATAGTCCTTGATCAGTGTGTAAGAGGAAGTCTGATCAAGGGATATGTGCCGCGACTGTACAAAACTCGAATTACCATCTCTATACCATATATTTATACCCCATGTCGACTGACCATATTATAAAGTTATGCTTTTTCCATAACAGGTATGTATAAGAAACTCAATGTTTTGAATTGATTAACCTTATTGCCTGAAAAATGGTGATGTACCGATATATAATTGGTTGCGTCACTGCCAAGTGAGCCACATATGCATTGGTCATGACAGTATCACCACGGTGACTCCAAGTAGTGTTCCTCGAAAGTGGCTGGGGTCATGTGGTATGCACCATCGAAACTGTTCACATTAGCCCTCTTCTCTGCCTCCATGAGAATCCTCCTGTGTTTTCCTCGCAGAGGTCTCTCCAGTAGCAGCTGGCGTGACCATATTCTCTGCCTCCTCCACCTTTGTCTAGCTGGGCGGTTTTCTGCCTATTCAAAAAGCAGTAGAGCAGCAATGACAAGGAGATTGTTGCTGTTCATCTTGTTTTGGTGCGGGACTGATGATGGGCTAGTGAGAATAGGCGGGATTCTCACTAGCCTGTCACCATCAGCCCCGTCAATGTCAATGATGAGCTCCATCACTGTGTGCAAATGCTTAATATTCATGCTGTATTTTCATAATATCCAAGATATTATCGCTGCCATCTCTCCGTCAAATGATGAAATTATTTATATTTTGACGGACGCCGTCGGCGTGACGGGCAGGGGGGCACACAGAAATACCCTCAGCTCCCATTACAGCCAACGTCCTTGATGGTGACAGGCTAGTGTGAACCACGCCTTACATGTACTTTGGTCCTGTTGCAGGTTGTGTAATGATGTTATGAAGACACATCACATTGGAACCTCATCACTGGCTGGCATCCCTTCTACAGTTGTTACTACAGTTTCCGGTAAATGGTGATATGATACTTATAATATGAGGACATCAGACATAACTACACTTTCATACCAAAGTCTTGATTTTGTCATAGTAGTGTTACATCAGTGTTGGATTAATTGAGGGGAGTGTAATAGTTTTGTTTGGTACATTGGAGCACTTGGATTCCTTCTCCTAAGTATTCTAGGAAACAAGCAGGACCTGATTAACAAAATCTATGGTGGCCTTTTATGACTTGGAATAGTTTAGAGGGATCCAGTTACTCCAAATTTACAAACACTATTACCCCCCTTATGCTTAACAGTTTTATCTTGCTACTTTTTTCTTAGTTTGTCTGATTTATTGCACTGTCTTTAGGAAGTGTTGTTATTGTATATTATGGAGTTATTGTCTGGTATTTGTGTTTGGTACATAAGCCTATAACACTTTACACCATAGTCTATGTTTACAATGACAAGCTGCAGTATGGGGAAAATATGATGCACAGCTATCCATCTATCTATAGCTCTGACGCCTCGTTCCCTCCTGGAACTCCCCCCAAGGGGGTGGCCACGGCAGAAGCGTCTCCAGTTATCCCTGTTCCAACACTCCCTCCTCACTTGCTCCATCCCCCCTCCCCCCCCCTCACACTTCTCTCTCTCACATACTCTTCCACTCTGTTCTGCCATCTAACCGGAGGTCTGCCTCTCACACCAGGTCCCACAACTTCACTTCCATACACCTTCTTTACAAACTCCTCACCTTGCATTCTCTCTACATGTCCAAACCACCTCAATGTATCACGTTTCACTCTCTCAACCACTCCACACTCAATGCCAATGGCCTTCTCACTCATACCGCATCTCTCATACACACTCTCATTACTTTCTCCATCCCACCTTGTAAGACCACATGCTCCTCTCAAGTAACTCATTTCCACAGCACCTATTCTAGACTGGTGAGCCCTACTCCATGTCCACTTCTCCGATGCATACGTCAGTGTTGGCAGGATTATACTATTTCGTAGTCCCCTTTTCACTTCCATACTCACACTTCTACCCTTGATAATCCTCCCCAGTGATCCTATGACCTGTCTACCCTTCACTGCTCTCTCCCTAATTTCTCCTTCAATACTTCCATGTTTACACATAACTGTACCCAGGTACTTAAACTCCTTCACTTCCTCCATCCTCTCACCCCTCAGAGTTATCTCACACTTCGTCCCAGTTGGTACAGCCACTCTGTAAGGTGTAGTTGCCAAAGTCAATCACTTCAGTTTCTGCTCTTTCAAATACCATCACTTTACTTTTACCCACATTCACCTTCAGTTTCCTTCGTTTACACACAGACTGAAATTCGTCCACCACTCTCTGTAAATTCCTTTCATTCACAGCCATCAGCACAGTGTCATCCGCAAACAAACTTGCCACCATGGACCAATTTACTTCATTCAGCCTCAACTTCACCCCCAGACCATTCACTTTGGCTTTCACCTCTCTCATACAACCATCCATATATATATTGAACAACCATGGTGACATAAAACATCCCTGTCTCAGCCCTACACTAATATTAAAACTCTCACTTAGACCACCCTCTACCCGTACACATGCTTTTGCATCTGCATAAAAAGCCTCAATGCCTTTCAGCAAAGGCCCCCCAACACCATAAATTCTCAACTCCTCTGTCATAGCTTTCCTATCAACCCTATCGTATGCCTTCTCCAAGTCCATGAAGGCAGCATACAACTTCTTACCCTTCCCAATATATTTCTCCACTATTGATTTTAATGCAAATATTTGGTCCACACATCCTCTACCCTTTCTGAACCCTCCCTGCTCCTCACTAACTTTATTCCCTGTTACTTCAATCAGTCTTTCCGTAATAACCTTCCCGTAAACCTTCCCCGGTACACTAAGAAGGCTTATTCCCCTATAGCTACCACACTCCTCCTTACTTCCCTTCCCCTTATACAAAGGTACAATTATGGCTCTCCTCCAATCCTCTGGCACCTCTCCCTGCCTCCAAGCCAATGTACATATAAGCAACATCCACTCCACCACTACCTCCCCCCCACACTTTAACATTTCAGCAGTTATCCCATCCACCCCCGGTACCTTTCCCATCTTCAACTTTCCTATTGCTTTCCTAACCTCTTCCCTTCCCAGTTCTACCTGTACACCCTGTCGTCTACCACCTGCCTCCATCCCCATGCATGTCACCATCGCCTCCCCTCCCGTCCCTTCATTCATCAAGCGATCAAAGTACCTCTTCCACACTTCTTTCACTTCCTCACTTCTACTCACAGTAACTCCATCCTCTCTCTTCTTTCTCACACTACCAGACTTTCCTTCTCCTCTTTCTCTTTTAACCTTCCAGAATAATTTCTTATTTTCTTTAAACTTCTCACTCAATTTCCTACCAAACTCCTCATCCACTCTCCTTTTACTCTCACTCACCATCCTCTTCACTTGTCTCTTACAAACATTATATTCTCTCTTTCACTTCCTCCGACACATTCCTCTGTAGTATTCTCCTATATACCTTCCTTTTCTTCGCTATTGCATCTTTCACTTCATCTGAGCACCAAGCACTCCCTTTCTTTCCCCTCTTCTGTGCCTTGCATCCCACTACCTCTGCTTCTGTTCTCATCACTATTGTCTTAAACCTTTCATACACCTCATTCACTCCCACTCCCTCCCCCATACTCAGCATTGCATCCTCCAGTACCTCACCCACCCTCCTCTTATATACCTCTCTGTACTCACTGTCATTCAATCTTCCGCTTGCCACCTCCCTCATGTTCCCCCCTCTATCCTTCCTGCCATACTCCCATTTCGCCCTGACTCTAATCCTTGCCAACACCGCATAGTGGTCAGAGCACTGTAACATTCCTCTCACCACTCTAGCATCCATCACATCTTTCCTTATCCTTTCAGCTTTTTAAATTTATATTTCATTACTGCATCCCTTGAATTTGATGTAACTTACTATTAATATTTAATAAGGCAAGTTATATGTTGACTGAACACAAGACCAGACCAGACCAAAGATTGAATTAGAAGGCAGTAAAACAATTACTAAATCCAGTTCAGTTATACAGAAACTTTTATCAGGCCATATGGAGGCATTTGGTACAAAGTAAACACCATTGCATTTCCTGCCTTCTAGTTCAGGCTGTTTTAATCTCCATATCATCATTTCTCAGTCCCAGTTTAAGGGGATAGTAGTGTTGGTAAACCTGGAACATCTGATTCCTCCGAACTATTCCACTCGACTGGCCACCATTATTTATGTTAATCTGGTCTTGTTTTCTGGCATACTCTGGAAAAATCAAGAAGCTCCAATGTACCAAAAGTATACTACTTCCTTTAGCAGTATTTCATGAAAATAGAGAGTACTTTCATTAGAGATGGACATGCATTAAATTTAAACAATCGTTCCACATAGAGGTTAATTTCCCCATTATATTGGAAAACCTTGTTTGGGTTCAAGTAGTTCAGTTTTCTCAAATGGAATACTAAACATTTACATGAAATAATATAAGGATGGGGCTTCCCTAAAATCCTTGTGTGGTGTTAATTAAAGGGGTAAACTCCTGATGGTACATTGGAGGGTTACCAAGTCAACCAAACTATGTCATGAAACAGACCCCCAAATAGTAACATTGAGGCTATTGGTTTCCAAGGATAGTTTGGAGGAATTAGTAGCCCTCCAATTTAACAAAGAGATTTTCCCCCAAATATTTCATCATTTAACTGTACACAAGGAATTCCTGGACACCCTGTATAGAGGCTGTGTCAAGTAGTAGTTTCGAAAGTCTTTTCAGAGACAGTTTAGAGGAATACACACACAGCTTCTATTATATTGGAGAGATTGAGGTGGAGTTTGATGTCCTCATATCGGCAATTTTATTTGAACCCTACACCCTTTCAGGTATCCTTAAGTTCAATGTAACACCTGGTCGGATAATAAAAATAATTTTTCAAATTAAAAATTTTATATATATTTTTTTTTCCCTCTAAATACACCATTGTATATAGTAATTTAATATTGTTTTATCTTTTCTTCTTGCTCCTCTTTCTTCAGTTCTCCTCTTGTCCACTTTCTTGAATGCTAGTGCTTGTCCTCTTCCTCCTTCAATTCTCTGCTTGTCCTCTTTGGTTTCCTTCTTGTGATGCTTGAGGTCTTCTTCACCTTTGTCACTGCAGACCTGAAAGACATTGATTTAAGGTTAATTTTAAGGTATTTAACTCTGGTACATATTGCATCCAGAGTTTCAATATCTACAGGCAGTGTTGCTTTCCACAACTTAAATACAGGGGCCCCCTCCCCTAAGTGGTAGGTCAGAGCTCCCTACCAACCAATTCTTAATGTTGAAATGTTATTGGGGTAGTATAGTGATGGTATATCTGGAGCAAGTGATTCCTCCAAGCAACAAGCCACCATTATATTTGTTCATCTGACCTTGTTTCCTGGTATACTCTAAAGGAATCAAGGTGCTCTAATATACCAAAAGTATACTATCCCCTTGATTAATCCTACCAACATTAGCTGACCATCAGGTTCATAAGCACATGAGTAAATCACATTCTTTTTTTAACAGTTACATACTGTACACTCGCCAAAAACAAAGCATCTGGGAATTGCACCAGATATGGAATTACCATTGATTTTTCTTAGCTGTCATATATATATTTGAGCAAAATATAAAAATTAGATAGTTTTTGTCATGATTGCACATTTCTAAAGCCAAGCTGCATACATTACATTATACAAACACACAGAAAACAATGTAGCTCCATAAACACTCACAGTAAATAGTGATGCTTGTACTGTTGCTGTAGACGGATGGAAGGGTGGATGAACACAGTGGACAACAAACAGCGAAGGTTTGTACGCCTCTTGGAGAACTAGACTCCACAATTCTGCAACATAATATAAGCCAATTAATGTGGGTGGTATAAATAATGAGAAAATTTATGAGAAGGAATACAATATGTCTATTTTGAATGAGATGCTTTTGGGGCTGAGGGCTAGAAAGTATTCTTATCACAATTCCTATTAAGGGGGTATCACGGCTAGTTTTCGTGGGACTGGCGGAACAAACTTCTGAGAACGAGAAACAGTGGCGACATTCACGGGACAAAGATGGAATGTATTTCTAGCCAAGACAGTTCCTCTTATGCAGAACAAAGTCAATATTCATTTTACTAATATCAATTAATTCAAAGTAAAAAGGTTGGATTAATATCAGAAAATATTTTAGCATTATATATATTTTTTAATAAAAAAAAACAACACTTAAAGTAGAAAATACGATGTCGAAATATTACTGTGTTTACATCCCGTAAAGACGTGTAGTCTTTATTGTATGCAATCAGGGATAACAAATCAAGCCTACTGTGGTCTTGTAGCTTTTTCCTCTCTTCTTCAAAAATAATAGTTGTAACGGCCAATGCAGCCACAGACTGATCATCTATGTTGTTTACGTTTTGTCATCGTGGTGTGACGCCACGTTCAGTGTTCTACGTACAAAGAACTAGCCCACGCTAGTGCGATAGCTACTGCCCCATTAATTCTGGTACCTTGTTCCGCCAGTCCCACGAAAACTTCGTACGCGGTGCTAGTGTGATACCCCCTTTACAGAAAAAATTTAAAACTTGTCTATTACAATTATTATCTGTTTTGAAATGGACTGTAAAACCTACACTGTCGTACTTCAAGAAAGATGGAGAAAGAACTTAAAACAAGGGGTTGAATGGAATATGAAATAATGGAGAAGGAAATACAAAACACCCAGAGAGAAACCAAAACATACCTGCAAAGAAAATGACAGTGTATTCAAATGAGGTTCTTGAGTAACAATGGATCAATTTTCAGGGTACTGGATTAACTACATAAGTCTTGAAGTGTCCTCCTTTCAATTCTTCAACCTTCCCTCTTTTCCTTTTATTTTCTTCATGCTTGCTGTCCCACCTCTCATCATCTCCCTCATCCTACAGGGTCTTCCAGGCCTCTAGCACTCTTCCATCATCCTCAATTCAATATGTCCATCCTGAGAATTAGTAAAAGGTTAGCGTCCCAGTTTGGATGCACTGTGCACTATAAGCTCTTGTTACACACATACTATTTGGGACTTGATATGTGATACAGTAATCAGAAGGATAGCATGATTTACAATGTGTTTGCCGATTCTGCAAATACATGTTTTCTAGGGTCTAATTTGAAATTGTGTGTGTTTGCTAATTCTGTCCCAAAAAGACTGGAAGCTTGGGATGCAAACAATATACTAACAAGTATTATTGCCAAGGTGTACTTGCAATTGCACAACATTTTGATCCTCATTTTTGGCACTGACTATATATATATAAATAACAGGAAAGAAAAAAAAATATATGGAAATAAAAAGTATTTATATTTTGGACCTTAGGTTAATTTACGGTATAGAAAAAAAAAAAAAAATTGGATTTTGTATCTCGATTCAGAATATAAAAAATGCAATAATATATATATATATATATTATCAAGTATTAAGTATCAGAAAATTGACAAACTCTGTACCATATATTATAATTTATTTATAAATTGATGAGAAAGAAACAAAGGAAAAATGGAAGAATTGAAAGGAAGGAAAGAACTGAGAAAAATTACAAGAAAGGAGATATAAAGCAATAAATGAAGGTAGCGATGAAAATTAAACAAACAAAAGAGATAATGTGTTATAACCTGTTCAATGTCCCTCCTTGGTCTTCCATTGGGGTTCTTCGCCCTCTACTTGCCCCCTTCACACCTCCATTGGTTGAGTTGATCATCACTGGTCCTGAAAAATATGGAAAAAATACTAAATTGGATCCTTATTTATATACACATACCTGTAAGGTTTAAAAATACATAATTAAAATAAAAGTAAAAGTAAATCAATAAATCAGTTCACTAATATTTTATCTTTATACCAGAAAATTTTCAGCAAACAAATATTAACCACTGTATTTATTATGAGATTAATATACTTTTGACTGAAATAACAGGGAACAAAGTTAGTGAGGAGCAGGGAGGGTTTAGATATTTGCATTAAAATCAATAGCGGAGAAATATATTGGGAAGGGTAGAAAGTTTTATGCTGCCTTCATGGACTTGGAGAAGGCATACGATAGGGTTGATAGGAGAGCCATGACAGAAGTGTTGAGGATTTATGGTGTTTTGGGGGGGAGGGGGGGGGGGTCTTTGCTGAAAGGCATTGAGGCCGTTTTTGCAGAGGCAACAGCATTAGATGGCAGAACAGAGTGTAAAAGTAAGTGAGGGAGAGAAACATGAGGGGAAGATTAGGGCTTGACCAAGTAAGGAGGGAGTGTGGAAACAGGGAAACATTCATAACACTTTAACAATCATTACAATATCTATCTATCTATCCATAGCTCCGACGCCTCGCTCCCTCCGGGAACTCCCACCAAGGGGGTGGCCACGGCAGAAGTTTCTCCAGTGTTCCCTGTTCCAACACTCCCTCCTCACTTGCTCCATCCCCCCTCCCCCCCTCACACTTCTCTCTCTCGCATACTCTTCCACTCTGTTCTGCCATCTAACCGGAGGTCTGCCTCTCACACCAGGTCCCACAACTTCACTATCGTACACCTTCTTTACAAACTCCACACCTTGCATTCTCTCTACATGTCCAAACCATCTCAGTGTATTACGCTTCACTCTCTCAACCACTCCACATTCAATACCAATTGCCTTCTCACTCATACCACATATCTCATACACACTCTCATTACTTTCTCCATCCCATCTAGTAAGTCCACATGCTCCTCTCGAGTAACTCATTTCCACAGCACCTATTCTCGACTGATGAGCCCTACTCCATGTCCATGTCTCCGACGCATATGTCAGTGTTGGTAGGATTATACTATTTTTCAGTCCCTTTTTCACTTCCATATTCACACTCCTACCCTTCATAATCCTCCCCAGTGATCCTATGACCTGCCTGCCCCTCACTGCTCTCTCCCTGATTTCTCCTTCCATACTTCAGACAGAACTGTTCCCAGATACTTGAATTCACTCACCTCCTCCATCCTCTCACCCCCTAAGGTTATCTCACATTTCGTCCCAGTTGGTACAGCCACTCTATAGGGCGTCGCAAAGTCAATTACTTCTGTTTTTGTCCTCTCAAATACAATCACCTTATTCTTACCAACATTCACCTTCAGTTTTCTTCGTTTACACACAGACTGAAACTCATCCACCACCCTCTGTAACTCCCTTTCACTCTCAGCCATCAACACAGTGTCATCCGCAAATAAACTTGCCACCAAGGACCAATTTGCTTCATTCAGTCTCAATTTCACCCCCAGACCATTCACTTTGGCTTTCATCTCTCTCATACATCCATCCATATATATATTGAACACCCATGGTGACATAACACATCCCTGTCTCAGCCCTACACCAATATTAAAACTCTCACTTAGATCACCCTCTACCTGCACACATGCTGTTGCCTTTGCATAAAAAGCCTCAATGCCTTTCAGCAAAGGCCCCCCGACACCATAAATTCTCAACACCTCTGACATAGCTTTCCTATTAACCCTATCGTATGCCTTCTCCAAGTCCATGAAGGCAGCATACAACTTCTTACCCTTCCCAATATATTTCTCCACTATTGATTTTAATGCAAATATTTGGTCCACACATCCTCTACCCTTTCTGAACCCTCCCTGCTCCTCACTAACTTTAATCCCTGTTACTTCAACCAGTCTTTCAGTTAGAACCTTCCCATACACCTTCCTCGGTACACTAAGAAGGCTTATTCCCCTATAGCTACCACACTCCTCCTTACTTCCCTTCCCCTTATACAAAGGTACAATTATGGCTCTCCTCCAATCCTCTGGCACCTCTCCCTGCCTCCAAGCCAATGTGCATATAAGCAACATCCACTCCACCACTACCTCCCCCCCACACTTTAACATTTCAGCAGTTATCCCATCCACCCCCGGTGCCTTTCCCATCTTCAACTTTCCTATTGCTTTCCTAACCTCTTCCCTTCCCAGTTCTCCCTGTACATCCTGTCGTCTACCACCTACCTCCATCCCCATGCATGTCACCACCGCCTCCCCTCCCGTCCCCCCATTCATCAACCGATCAAAATGCCTCTTCCACACTTCTTTCACTTCTACTCACAGAAACTCCATCCTCTCTCTTCATTCTCACACTACCAGACTTTCCTTCTCCTCTTTCTCTTTTCACCTCCTTCCAGAATAATTTCTTGTTCTCTTTAAACTTTTTACTCAGTTTCATACCAAACTCCTCATCCACTCTCACTCACCATCCTTTTCACTTGTCTCTTACATACATTATAATAATAATATTCTCTTTTCCATCTCTCTCTCACTTCTTCCGACACATTCCTCTGTAATGTTCTCCTAAATGCCTTCCTTTTCTCCTCTACGGCATCTTTCAGTGCTTGGTGGACAGAAGAAGAAGTGAAACATTACGATATCCTCTAAAATATATATATTCCAAAAAGTTCACACATTTCAGATTTTTTCAAAGCTTATTCATTATAAAAATAACACACTCATTACCTTCTCATATTAAGGTAATTTTGAAAAATAGTTCCACCTGGACTTTTTATTGTAGTTTTTCATGCATTATTTTTACTCATTTTTTACAAAATTGTTGCAGAAAGAACCTTTAACCTGACCTAACCTAACCTGATTTAACCTAGCCAAACCTAACCCAATGTTGCCCCAGACCTATATAATTAAGGCCAAATTGAGTTGGTTAGGTTAGGTCAAGTCAGGTTAAAGGTTATTTCCTAACAATAATTTCTTCAAAAATTGAACTTTCATGAAAAACTATAAAAAGCTGGAAAAGTCCAGGTGGAACGAAGGCCAAATTGGAGGCTTATAGATGTGGTAAAGGAAGGGCAAGTCATGCTGAAAAAATAAATGGGTTAAGAAAATGCCTGATTCTCTACTACCAGTACTTTTTCCACTTTTAAATTACATGATCTATAATATAACTCTATCTCAAAACAGCATTATCACAACATTAACAAGAGAAGCTCCTTGGTAATGAAAATAAGTATGGGAAAATATTGAATAATTTTAATAACCAAGAATCAGTATTTCATTAGGAGATCATATCACTACAGTTAGATAAATTAATCTATATTTCATTATCATCTCATGTTATTACAGTTAGATAAATTAATCTGTATTTCATTACCATCTTGTGTCATTACCGTTAGATAAATTAATTTGCATTTCATTAGCACCAAATGTCATTAGTTAGATGAATTAATTCACATTTCATTAGCATCTCGTGTCATTACTGTTAGATAAATTAATTCGCATTTCATTAGCATCTCGTGTCACTACAGTTAGATAAATTAATGGTAAATATTGAAAGAATTACCGTTATTGTGTACGTTTTTTTTACCTTCATTACCCACTTATTTAGACATTTCTAAGACTATTTTCTTCTATGGCATTTCCTCCGTAAATGCCCCATTTCCAAGATAGTTCATATACAAATGGGGCATTTTGAAATTAGCCTGACCTTACCTAACCTAGACTGCATCAGACTACCGGGACCTAACCTGGGCAAACTACCGGGACCTAACCTGGGCAAACTACCGGGACCTAATCTGGGCAAACTACTGGGAAATAACCATGGTAAAATACAGGAAATGACCGGGGCAAAATACTGGGACCTAGCCGGATCTGGCAACACTGCTACAAAACGGTAATTCTTTCAATAAATACAAATTAATTTGCATATCATTAACATCTCGAGTCATTACAGTTAGATAAATGAATTCACATTTCATTACCATCCCGTGTGATTACAGCCAAATTAGATAAATTAATGTGGTATATCAGCATACACAAAATTTAACCTGAATAAAGATCCACACTTTGATAATAGGGTAAAGGTACAGAAGTGGACCTTACTGTATAATAGATATTTTACTGTCATTACCCACTATTTTGGACCATTCTAAGACACTTTTCTTCTATGGTTTTTCTTCCTCAAATGCCCCGTTTCCAAGATATTCAAATATTTAAATATTCAAATGGGGCATTTTGAAATTAGCCTGACCTTACCTGACCTGACCTAACCTAACCTAGACCGCATCAGACTACCGGGACCTAACCTGGGCAAACTACCGGGAAATAATAGTGATAAAGTACAATAAATGACAGGGGTAAAATACTAGGACCCAGCCGGATCTGGCAACACTGCTGCAGTAAGGTCCACTTCTGTACTAATACCGATAATAGTATATATAACTTATTTTGAGCTGTAACATGTGGTTTTAATAGCCTATGAAACCAATTAGTATTTCGTATTTTTATAACTAGATAAATTAGCCTAATGTGTTATGTAGTTTGTGGTATATTAGCATACACAAATATAACTTTAGTACATATACACACTTTAAAATCAACATAAACAACCAAGTTTTGAGATATATTAATGATTTAAATAACCAAGAATGTCACTATATGGACCAAACCACATGCCAGTGACATGTATTACTTTTTTACCTTATTTAATGCACTTCCAATGCTCAAACTCGGTCACATAAGCCGGGATATATTAAGGAATACGACTTGCCAGTTTGAAAATACTTACCTTACTTTAAATAAAGAGAATTTGTATCCACATACACTATATAAACAAATCTAGATGGCCTCCTCCTCCTCGGACGCCGAGTCGCCGCCGACGGACGGTGACGACGTCACGACGGTCGGACCGTCGGACTGGGGCAGTGGGGCGGCCCGCCGCGGCCGTCAGTGAGGCCTACTATTCGTTATAGACACAGACTGACAGTACAGTGACTCAGGGAGTACCTGTGGGGAGTACACTGTACTGTACTACAGTAGTAGTATCGTGGAGTTGCGGTGCAACTTTATTTTCATTTAACCAATAATTAATCCCTAAGAGTTACATGTATTAATTAGTAATCATAAACAATTATTCTGATTTTGTTGTCTTTCGTGACGCATGGTTGCTTCTTCAGAATCATAAATCTCAGAACTTTCGTTAACCCTTAACGTTATTGGACACACCTAGAATAGCATATGTTGAGTGTGACAGACTCCTATTAAGAAAAATCACAACACAAAGTTGTAATCAATTTTAATTGCTTTTCGGACCATGAAAAGAAAGATTAACTCCTCTACTTTAGTATCAATCACTTACTTAAGTAATTATGCAAAAATATATATTCTTAATGGGGGACTAAAGAAAGTAAACAAAAAAAATGAAAAAAAAATGCAATTTCTTGAATTAAGTTCTGAAATTTCGTATGGTGCTTCTCAGGTCCCATAGCTGTGTATTGCATGTGTTAGCCTAATTTACCCATTTAAAAATAATGGAAATAATTAGTTATACCTTTACAGCATATGTGAGTCTGATGGACTCCTTACGCAATTTATCTCCCACCATGGGAGAGCGAGCTGGCGCACACACCCTTCCATAGCCAGGCCTAGCCAAAGACTGCACATAGCTGGGGTGCCTGGGTGGCATCTTCAAAAGTAGTCAAGCCACAACATGTTAAGCCACTTCCATATCCTGACAGGGGGTGCAAATGTCTTTGAGGGTTAAGTAACTATAGTGTGTGGATAATGAAAAGTTAGCAATCATTCACAATTTTTTTTTTTTTTTTTCTTTGTGGGTCATGTAGCTCATACTTAAGATTGCAGGAAGGCGCTATCCATCCTCATGGATGAGAAACAGTTTCTCATCCTTGATCCATCCCTACTGAAACTGTTTGAGTACTGTATGTATATTAAAACCCTTTGAATATTTGACTGTAAAGATATTTAATGTTTTTTCAGCATACATGGAAGATCTTGGAAATGGTTAACACAATAGTACATGGAAGATATTGTCAATACTATCACTGCCTCAATACAATAGTAATACTAATAAGTAATCATGACCACAAAATATCATCCTTAATTCTAAAACTCGGCTAACAAAGTTGATCTACTGTTACAAAGATGTTGCAGTACAGTAGTTTGGGTGAAAAAACAATGGTAGGAACTGGTACGTAATGATAAGTAGTGTACAGCACAGAGATGGTATAGAACTACTGTAACTTATAGACCTAAGCTAAATGCAGTGAGGAAATATTTATACAATGTTTCTATATAAAGACTCCATGATATATCAACCTCATATGGTATTTTTTTTTTTTATTATATACACTATGGTATAGTCGCAGTCCACAGTTTCTGCCTTTTCCCAGGATGAAGGAAAGGAGGTTAATTTTAAAGGGTCATGTGTTATGGGCGTTTGGGAGTCTACGTAGCCCTCAAAACACCATAACAATACTGATCCCCTGCTTTTTTATTGGGGCAAGCTGTTTTCTGGCATATTTTTATGGAATCAGGAGCCCTCCAAATTGGCCATACAAATGGACTGTAGGGTTCTATGTAAGGAAAGTCTCAGGTCAGTTGATGGCAATTACCAGGATGATTGCTCCATGTAATGTCTAAGGTGTTGTCTCATTATATTTCTTGCTCATGGTGCTCTATAAAACAGATCTCTTTTTGTTTACACACTATTGTGTAAGGGAGTTAAATCGTGCGTTTATCAATACCGTAAGTAACCAACAAAATGTGTAACCCATCATAGAGAAAGAATTATACATTAGCTCGTGTTAAATATACGTACTTCTTTCACCCTTGATGAAGTACAAGTTGTGGACTGTGAATATACAACATACATAATACTGCATGTCTTTTATTATTTGCGTCAGTGCTTTTATGGTTAATGTACTGTATGACAATGGTTAAAACAGCAACAATACCTAACACAGATAAAAGTTTTGCAGATAACCTGAAACCTCTGGTGGTACAGTCACGGGCCCTAACTTCTGACCACCTGGCACAGATACAGTAAGTGGAGTTGAGGCAAGTACGCAGTTCATTTTGTACTATGGCCGGTTGTCTAATCGGGTAATATCTTGTATATATATTGGAGTGCTCCTTCTTCCTCCACACCATGTTACAAAACAAACAGAAACTTTATGTGTTTACTGAAGTACTGTACTGTTATAATATGGGGGAATCAGTAGCCCTCTATTTGACAGACACAAGATTACACCCTGGATGTGTTGTTTACATATTGCTACTGACAAAAAAAAACAGAGTTCAACCATATATTAGTTAAAATTTAAACAACAGAGTACAGCAAGTCATGACTTACTGTTTTGTTTATAAATTACATCACAAACAAGGAGGTCTACCATAAATTATATGGTTGTCAGTCTTGTATATAAACAACAGTCAACCATTTTACAATAAAATAATGACTTGTTTCAACTCCATTGACGCATTCTCACAGGGCAGAAATTATGACTAATCACCGTACCTGTAATAATTATAAAACCTGTGTAGTACAAGAGTCCTGTAATATTATCTACAGTTACTGACCATACATGATTCACTTAGTTGCTTGACATGCAATGAAATATATTTACTAGACTGAGCACTGCTTGGCCGCACCTCATCTCCGTGATGGTATTATGAGGGGATGGTGGGGGGGGGGGGGGGGTTAATTGGGATCCTGGTGAAGTGGTAGTGGGAGCTAATGATCTGTCTCCTCTAATCTGTGCCAATGAACAGACCACCTACACTGAGGTGATCTGTTGCTCGATGCAGTTTTGGAGGGACTCTTTGCCTTCAACATAAACGTCATATATAGTATTGTGAAGTCGGCATAATAGAGGAATCTTTAACCTTCAAATTGCTGGTAACATCTTGGTCATTGAAGCAAATATTGTATAGTGCCTGAGAGGCATCCCAGAGCTTTTCCTCACACTCCCTACCCTCATCATTCATCCATCAACATCTTTACAGCCATTATCTCCAAGTTCCTTCTTACACTCTCCTATTTGCCCTTGTGTACATTAAAAACCAAAACATAGTTCCTCACCACCAATATCAATGAACACATCAGGTCTAACAATGAGAGTATATGGCAGACTAGAAATGGAATGAGTATAGGAGAGGAGAGATGACTGTGATATGACTGGGGAAAAAAAAGTTGTGTTCAGGTGTGGGGAACTATGAGAAGAAAGAAAAATAATGTGCAAGCCATTAGATTTCACTGTAGCACTATATATCTCCAGTAAAGAAGGATATAGGCTGAATATCTTATCTTAATCTTGCTTGGGGTGAGGGGGATATCGATGTGTAAGGAAAAGGTTATTGATTCCTCCAAACTGTGTCTGGAAACAGACGTCATCTCAATGTTACTAATGGGGCATCTGTTTGGAGGGAATCCGTTGCCCTCCAATCACATCAAGTCTTCCTTCGCCAAGTATCGCCAGGTATAGCAGAGAGTACATACTGTACGATAGACCATTCGGACCATTCGGTATTACTGTATAAATAAACTATTACATTTGATGAGCATAGTAGACTTATAATATATCTAAAATGAAGAGGTTCACATACTTCATGTTGAACTTCCACAATTCTTTCCAGCAGCTGATTTGTATATAATTATGTCTTTGCTAAAAGTTGAGAATCAATAAATAATTATGAAAATATAATATAGTTCATCTACTTATTCATTTTTTTTTTTTTGTGTGCAAATGTATAAATTCTGTGCATTTCTTTCAATCACTGTGATAATAAAATAAATAAGGTACCTGTATCTCTTCAAGGGTAATGCATGGAAGATTGGCTACTGAAGAAAGAACATTGAAATATTAGAATACTGACCATTACATAGTGAATTATACCGGATTGTACATTCCAGTCATTCACGAGCCACAGTGTCTGCTCAACCAGGACAAATGAGTGGAAATAAAGCAAACTGTCCTATTAGTAACCATGACTTAGGGAAATAATTACCGAGTCAACTAATGCAGAGTGATGGTGTCATTTCTGTACAGTAGGTGCCAACAAACACCTAACTCCATCACATGTTTGTTAGTGTGACAATAATACTGAGAGCCAGTTTGATTTCCTTCCAATTAACTATTCTGGTTGGTTAGATAATTATGGCTCCTATCAGTCCAGTAGTCTAATTATTAAAATACTGTATATGGCCAATATTAAACCTGTAATGAACAAACTGGAGCAGTTCATGTCATAAATATACTCAATAAAGAAGATAAAAGCCAATTTCACAAATAAATCTATGATTATCTATTAGCACCCAAAGATTCCAATCCCTGCCAACAGCCTCTCTCTCTCTCACACACACACACACACACACACACACACACACACACACAAATAAATTAATTCTGACCTTAACCAACAAATGTCAACAGCTCGGCACAACCAATGTACAGTATTATACTGTAAATGCAAATAATTAGCTCACAACTAATGATAACTTGACCTTAATACTGTATGGTATTATTCAATCAACCTTCATAATTTAACAAGCAAACATAAGACACTACGATATATCTTAAGAAATAATTAATGCTTTTTTAAAACTCTATAACTCTACTTTAATAAATAACAATTTATGATGCATTTGAAATCACTTGAGTTTTTCAGTATAAGATATTACACACTGTATTAAATTACTTAATACTGTACAATAAATAAACAATTTTAAAAGTACTGAAAAATTCAATCAATACTTTCAGTTTTGAGGGCATAATAATCCTCTACTGATACATATCATAATCTAGATGAAAACACTTTATGAAGAAATCAGGAAGAGCCTTTATGGGCAATGTGTACAGTATTTGTTTGTTTTTTCACATAACCAAGGTACTGTATACAGTTTACACAATTATGCCAGCAGTTATATAATCGACAGTAGAGTAAGGACTAACACGAAGAGGAAAAAAAAACATATACTCTTCCTCAAATAGTCCTTCCAGCACAAGTAACAAAATAAATATGGACACATATTATTAAACAAAGTAATAATTGCTGTTTTTCCCATAAATATAACAATAAGGTAAATCACCGTACTATATTTTCTTTCTTCGTGGCATTAAACAATAAATGCTGTACATGTTGACATCCTTAACTACCTGCAGAGATATCATTCATAATAATTCAAGATTGACAAACATGAGATTACCTGACTTTGTACTCATATAACAAGGAACACAGACCTGGAAAATATGAGAATGAGATACATATTTCCTTTTTACTTTAAGAGTTACAGGCTAAAGTTATGTTCCCTCTTCGTGTGATGGTGAATTTTGAGAATGAGATGAGATTGTTTCTTTTGACAAATAATTTCATGGTTTACAGTCGAGCAGGAGAAACAATCACCTCTCATTTGTGACAATATTATCCTCAAAGTTCACAATCATACCCGAGAAGTGACAGGACTTTAGACCACGACTCTTGTTATAATGATAAACGTTTGCATCAAAACATCGCATAAGTAAGCATGTTAAATCCATAAAGGCCATTCCATTCATTCATTCACTGGCCTGACAAATGATATGGAAACACATTATAATTACCTAAGTACATAACATCACCAACAAAAATATCTTTTTTAAAAATACACGCTGGAGCCACTTATCTTCAGTAGTTTATTTTGGTAAAAAAAAAACAGCTAAGTACAAGACAGGCTGAAATTTTGTACAGTACTTAACTCTGACAATACTGTACACTGTGTTGGACGTTGCATGGGTTATTTCTTACCATTAAAATGCTGCACCGTCATTTATATATTGCCAAACCATTCTCTTTATTTACAGAGCACCAGCATCAATTGGCACATCAAGCCATTAGAGGTACAATCATGGTCAATGGTTCTTACACACAATTTTGAAGCTGTACCAAACCTGAATGAGATTACATATATGTCTACATAGCAATTTTCGACTTGTTTAGAGATTAATTGTATAGCTATGAAATCCAAGGAGTTTTATCACCTGGGTCCACAGCTGCCAAATGACTCTTGAAAACTGTGCCAAGAAAAGAGAACCTCAGTGTATTTGGTTTGTTTCACAACACAGTTTAGAAGAATCGGCAACTCTGACACACTGACAATATTATTCCCTCCTTAAGCCCATACCTGCCTCCCTGATTCAAGCATATATATTAGCAGTTTTACTATCTGAAGCAAACAGCTGCCTAATCTTCACAAGCACACAGCTGCTTCCATATTTTTAGCACACTTACAGCTGTCTAATATTTGCAAGCATCAAGAATGTCAAACTGGAACATCAGTTATCCTTAATTGTCTTCATAGTTTTAACAGTCATGCCCAAATAGTGTACTACAAGATCTCACCACAGACTTGATCCGAGACAGTGTTATATATCGAATGGTGAATTTTGTATGAAATAAATAGCTAACCAGATTAGCAGAGGAACAATGACAATGACAGTTTTAACGTATTTCACATCAGAATGTTGTTCGGGTCTCAATCTCCGTCTCTTCTCATTCAAACACCGGGGGTCAGTAGTTCTGTCCTGATTCTCTGCTTACCATGAATCTCATTCAGCTGAGGTTCAAAAAATGGTGTTTTGGGAGGAGGGGAATGCCAGGACAGGACTATTGACCCCAGTGTACAACACAGGCCGTCAATTCCTCCTAACAATGCGAAGAAACGGATCAAGTCAGTCGAATTAATGTAACCTGTTTTCTGGAACTGCTTGGAGGTATCAGATGCTCCAAATTTGCCAACACTAAATTATCTTCTTAAAATTCGGAAATACAGAAAACCAGGAACATTTATAGTAATCAAAAGATCCATTTTCTTTTCATGAATGAGAAAGAGGGGGACAAAAACCTGGAGACTACTGTGTACTGCTATCACATCACATTTCTCTATTGCGATGGGTCAAATTATCAGTGAATATTGTAGCTACTAGTTAAATTATTTATACGGTATATATTGTTTACACTTTCATTCATACCTTTTCATGATGACCTAATGCTTTCCTCTCTAATAATATAGATTAATGTTTTGGGGTTTCACAGTTCAGTATCTACATAATATTGGAAGTAATGATAGTAAATTAAAGCAAAATCATTTACAATACTGTACTGGAAAAGGCTTTATGTCATCCATTCACACTTGCACCTTTTAATACTGTGGTAGTGTTCTGGTGTTTATAATCTTTGTCATATATTGGGATCTCTTTAATATTTTCTTCTAAATTTCAACTAAAATCACCAATTCTCTCAGCTACTTTTAACTCATACTCTTTAGTTCCGTTTTAGTTCCTGTTCTGGTAATAATCATAAATTATACAGTTGTCACCAATACTGGATATATTTCATACACACCAAGTCTTTTCTCAGTCACACTTATCATTTCTGTCCCATTCCCTTTATATTTTTTTTTCTGTTTTACAATTGAACAGCGCAGTGAAAGACAAAATCGCGCCCAGGTTCTGTTCTGTCTGAGGAGTTAAATATTTACATGCAAATAGCCACATTGAAACCCAGCAGGCCAAGACTATTACTGTACATTACAGTGGTGAAAGCTTCATTACCTAATGGTATTCTAGACAAGAGATTTTCCTTCCACTGTACATAATTAAATAACTGGCAAATTTCAGTTCTGATATCTCACCCACACATTTATTACATATAGTTCTTGTTCTTCGTTTTTCCTTTGTTTTGTTATTTTCTTTTGCACACCTTTCACAGACAAAACAGTGAGTACATCCCCACTACTCCATCATCCCACTGTGCACATCTCCTCTCCTTCCTCCAACCCCATCATTACACAGCACATTGCCCCTCTCTGGTCGGTGGGTGACTTGGTGAAGGCTGAAGCAGCAAGGAGCAAGACAGGGAGGAACAGGAGGGCGAGAGGGAAAGGCGAGAAAGAAGGCATGGATACAGACAGTGACTAGAGTGATAATGAGATGTGTGGTACATTGCTATGCAGTGATGGTGGTGGTCGTAGTGATAGTGGCAGTGCATGGTGTGTTTTTGTGCTGCATAGTGTGTTGTTATGTGCTTGAGACAAGCAGGGTGACGTACTGTCTCCAAAATATGCATCGTCTGATTTTCCGTCGCTGCAAATTGCCCATGTTCAGATACAGGCAGAGCAACACTTGACGAAACTCTTTGTAGAGGCTGTACAGTAAGTGGTTCAATGTTGTTGTGGTTTGTTGTGACTGAGGGTTGTGATTTGAGGTGGCTAAATGTGGTAGGTGGTGATGAGGTGGCAAAGTGTTAGTTTGTTGTGGATGAGTACATGAAGTAATAACTGAGTGATGATGATGATGATGATGATGATGATAATAATGTAGGAGTGACTAGGCAGCTGCAGGTAACAAGACAATCACTAGTTAGTTTCTAGAGGTGGGAAGGGGAAGTTTGCTGGCCACCTTGTTCCTGTTGTTTGGTGTGACGGTGGCGGGTTTGGGTATGGAGGAGGCCGGACGCAGGGCCTGGCGAGGACTGGTGCTGGGGGAGGGTGGAGTGATGGCCTGCTCTGGGGTGGAAGCGGTGGAGGAGGTGCGAGTGGGACGGGGACCTCGGGATGAAGGGCGGTGTGAGGTGAGGCGGCTGAGGGAGCGCAGATCCTCACGTCCAGGGGAAGAACAGCGAGAGGAGGCAGGGGAAGAGCCAGTGCTACCTCCACGAGATCCAGACCGTGGAAAGGCCTGGCCAGGGGTCTCCATTCCGGGGGATGAACAGCGTGACCCGCCGGGGGAAGAGCTACAGCTGGTGGGTCTTGAGCCGCGACCCCGTGGGGTCCTCACCTGGGGTTGCCGCAGTCTTGACCCAGCAACATTGAGGGTGCGGGGCCGCCCCTCCCCCTCTTGGGGTGAGGTATGAGGAGAGGTGGTGCGGGAAGAGGTGGGCGAGGAGGAAGGTGAGGTGGGAAGGGCGAGACGGGAGGGGGAGGTGCGGAGATTCTCATGACTCAGGGACTTTGTGCGGGGCGTCAAGGGGCCCCTGCTGGATGAAGGAGCCACTGTTGATACGGGGCGGCCAGGGCGGGAGGGAGGTCGAAGTCGGCCAGTCATGTCGCCTGTCCCGCCACTGCTACTCCTTCGCTGTCCCGGACCAGCCTGAGGATCCTGGCTTCGAGCAGAATCTGAGCGGTGGAGGGCGGGGCCAGGTGGGGCAGGTATTCTACTGGCAACTACCAAGGGTTGCCTCAGACGGGACACTCCACCCCGGCCATCCTGGATGCAGGGGGACACCTGACTAGGGTAGGTGTGGTCGGGGCGGCGCCAGGCATGGGTACGGACGGGGCCAGTGCCGGTACCGGGGCGGGGCAGCCTGGACCGCAACACAGACTCATCTATCCTGACTCCAGCGTCCACCAGGAACTCATCGGTGGTCGGGTCGAGGGCAGAGAGGCTGGGGAGGGAGGTATGGTGAGGAAGGCGCCAAGGAGGGGAGGCAAGGGGGGCAGCGGGGGGACGGGGACGGGAATATGGGGCTGGGATAAGGCATGAAGGAATGCGGGCCAGAGGATGGAGTCCCGCCTGTAGCCAGGATGCACCAAGGGGACCAATGGGGTAGGCAGGGGGGGAGGACCAGGGGGCAAGTTCTGCTGTGTCTAGGAGAAAGAAAGAGTGGGGCAGCGGGGTCTCTCTCATGCCCCGCCTGGCCCCACCCCCCTCGTACCCATATGGGGGGTAGGGATAGGGGTCTGGGGCCTGGTATGGGTCTGGGCTGAAGGGGGTGGGTCCAAGGGTGAGGTCTTCTGGGAGATCATACGTGAAGTGGGTGTGGAGGGTGGGGGGGTAGAGGTGAGGGGGCAAGGTGGGGGGTAGGTTGTGGTACACGTAGAGGTCGTCCTCCTCCTCCCCCGCCGCCCCCCAGCCCCCCTCCTCCCTGCCCCGCCTCCCTGTGTACCGTGGGGGCTCCCTGGGGTAGTAGTGGGAGGGGGGTGAGGCAGTGGCAGGGGTGTACTCGGCCAGCTTGCCCAGTGTGGTGGTGGCTGCTGGACGGTCGTGGCGGCGGCGGCTGGAGAAGGAATCAGCAGCTTCCCTTGAATGGTAGCGAGGCGGCCTGGCCAGTGTGTCGTAGTCGGTGGGGTGGCGGGGTGGTACAGGGGCTAGGGATGGGGTGGGGGTGTCAGGGTCGTCATCATGGTGGTGGCGGTGGCGAGTGTGTTGTGGTGGCCAGGTGTACATACCATGGGGGCTGGGGGGACTGGCTGTCGGGGGGAGAGGTCCGGGAGGCGGGGCGGGGCCAGGGCGGTACAGGTCCTCCGGGTCGTCTGTGTCTGAGTGACTGCCTCGCCCTTCCATGGACCAGCCACGCCCCAGCTTGTGTCGGCGGGGTTCTTCCGGGCTCGTGTCGGCCGAGGCAACCTTGCGACGCCATCGGGGCCGAGACGTACGCAGCCAGAACACCTCCCTGGCTGAACGCCCCGTCCCGTCCCTCTCACTGCCCCGTTCTCGCTCCCTCCGTCCTGCCGACTGGTCCTCCCGGGACCCCACATGGCGCTCCCGGGGCCGGTCAGAGAGGCGGGACGATGGGGTTGGGGTGGGGCTGGTCGGGAGGGGCGGGGAAGCAGGCAAGTCGGGGCTCAGGAGAATAGATTCACTCAGATCATCATCACTGTCACCACTCTCACTCCATCCACTGCATGCACACGCACGCACGCACACACACACACGCACGCACGCACACACACACACACACACACACACACACACACACACACAGGAAAAGAGAAAATGTGTTAGTAGGGTTAAATAGGTCTATGTTAGTTTGGTGTACAGCTCACTGCTTTCACCTCCAGCCCTTAATATTATCCCTTTACCAAAAAGAAGTCTTCCCCTTAATATATGATTGAACCAATGAGATTGTCAAGGTGGTATACTTATTATTTTTAATTAATGTGAACCAAAACCAATGACATTACTAAAGTGCTATATCTTTATTTGTTTTAACAGATGATAGAGAAACCATAGATGTGGCCCCTGAGCTGTACCTTTGGCAGTTAAATGATAAAGGCAGTGGTCCATAACACCAACTTGTATTACAATAACATAGTACAAAATTCTTTACCAGCAATTCCTTGACAGTAATGTAGAAAATATCCTACTCTACTTTTTTATAGACACATACAGCAATAAAAACTTCTTCAAATGATCTACAACAATATACAGTAATTCCTTTACTTCAAATATCAACAAAATTATGTTTGAAAATATAATTCATATCCAAATTTACAAAGCAAGTATTCATATGGTAATTCATAATAGTCAGGAATTTAGTGTGTGAATGATCCTTAACATTTACTATGGCAAAAACACCAGCTAAGAAATTCATTCCAAGTCCTACTGATTCCTCTAAACTGTGCCAAGAAATGGACAACAGAAATATATGCTTATTTTTTTCTATATTGCAGAAGATGGGACAATAAACTCTTAAGAATCCTGCTTAGTTTCCTCATCTGCAAAATACATACAAGTGAGAGAGGTCCAGAAACAAGACCAACAATAATTGTGTGTGAAGAATCATACTGGATGTCATCAATCTAGTGACACAGTTTTAAAGAATCATTTACCTTTCAACTTCCCAAAAACATTTTCCCCTTTTGAATGTGTCTTACTGCTACACAATACAGAAAAAACAAGGCATTCTCAACCTGAGAAAAATTATGTACAGTACACAACTATATGAAAAAATGCCATAATTATAATAAAAAGTCAAATGATGACCAAAATAAGTTGTCATTCTTCACAATGCAAAAATAATAAAGAACAAACATTGTAATGCTTTATAAAAAATATGTGCAAAGTCAAAATAAAACAGATACGTGTATTTACTATAATATCTACAAGCAGAGGTACTCTATATACAGTATTTATAAACAAAACGCTTAGTAGAGTCGCTGACAAATGTTTGGTGACCCTTGCCGATAAACACAGTCAATATGACTTGCGGAATGGCAGATATACAGTGAATGTCAATAACCATACAGTGCTACAAAACAGATAACACAGTATAACGAGTATGACATTATATCTGTACTGATACAATTAGACACTGTACTGTCGCTAGCAAGATGGTATAGTATTATTAAAACAAGGGAAGCTTTCCAATATTAAACCCTTAAGATCTGGTTCAAATTGAACAGACTTTACTTGAATTAATGCCACTTGATTATACTGTACAGTATTATATATGACAGTAAAAAATAGCTCAGAAATTATAATTAGGAATATACAGTAACCCATTTGTGCACAACTTTTTATCATCTTGAGTATAGTCTGGCCAAGCTTTCCAATTTTGACGGATGGCAAAAATGCACCGACACCCTCATTAAAAAATTTTAACCCAAAAAAATTATACCAAAAATTTACTCAACCATGTACTTATCTACAACTTATAACCATTGGAATGTACAGTCAGCAGCATAAGTTCACTTCATTTCTACCTACTTAAGTAAGTGCCTAGTGATGTTGTAACAATAATTAACCCTTAATTCGAGGGTGTAGGGAAATTTCAACACTAGCAACAAATCTGGAGCACCGCGGGTGTAACAGCAATCATTCGACAGAACAGTTTTTAAATTTGCAAGGTTCCTAGCAAGCTAGTTTCTAACTGGCAACACTGTGTGTGGCAGCCAGGGACTTGGCCACAGCCATCTCACCCACCACCAGTCAGTATTACTCGAACAGTGAGTGTAAAAGAACATATTTTCATCACTCCTGGTTTCCTGTAATTACCATATATGTACGTAAAAACAACAGTGACATTATATTTCATATTGTTGTGTTGAAAAATGTGATTCTGACATGTTTTATAATGAAATTAAAGTGTGAAAATGTACTTAGATATGTAAATATAGTGTAAAAGTGAATTTTGAGTTGATGTTATTGTGAGGTGGCTACCCATCCTACAGATGTCATTTTAGTCTTCACAAGTACATCAGGAGACAGCTAAAGGTTTGTACTTCAATATCCTGTATCATTTAATTATGTAGCGTGAGTGATTTACAAATGTGTTGTTTACATAGTGACCGCAAGTGCAGAGAAAGGCTCGGGAGGGAGAGATGCCATGGTAGATAATGCCCGCGCCCTAGTGGTTAAATATACCATGGGGTACCCAAAAGTAACCGGAATTTTCTGTGGGACAAGCCCGTAGTAGTTCAGCCTTCCGCCACTATATTCCACGTGAGGCAACCCTCAGGTATCATTCTGCTGACTGAGGTCGTCGAGGGAAGACATACAGCCCTGTGATTAGCGTTTGTTTTGAAGTGCTTCGCGCCTTTTCATCTATTTTTACAATAGCTGAAAGGAAGGAGCAGCGTGCTGCCATGAAATTATTTTTTTTTGCTGGGAAAAACGGCGACCGAAACAGTTGTCATGCTTCAAACAGCTTACAAGGATGCTGCCATGAGCAAAACACAAGTCTACAAGTGGTTTGCACACTTTAGGAATGGTCAATTGTCACTGGAAGACCAAGATCATTCAGGGCGACCATCAACCTCTCGAATGGATGAAAACATCACAAAAATTCAAGAACTGATCTTGGATGACTATCGTCGAACAATTGACGAACTTGCTGATTTGTCTAGTGTGTCCTGGAGCTCCTTATATACCCACCCTCCCTATTCACCCGATCTTGCTCCCTGTGAATTTTTTATTTCCCTGAATGAAGAAATTCCTTAAAGGTAAACAATTTGCAGATGTGGAAGAGATTAAGAAGAAAACGACGGAGTTATTAAAAGGCATAACTTCGCAAGAGTTCCAGGACTGCTTTGAACAGTGGAAAACATGTCTGGACCGGTGCATTGCTTCAAACAGAGAATACTTTGAAGGTGATAAATGTGTAAACATGTAAAAATAACTGTATAAAATTATATGACAGAATTCCATGTTTTTTTTGGGTACCCCTTTGTAGAAATGACAGACATACTTCTCATATGGTGAATTACATACTGTATGTTGTTAGAATAGAAACTGGTTCTGAATGCAACTGTATCTGGTCAAAATATTATTATTAAATACAGTACAATACATGGGATGAACGCGTATTTATGCTGCTGGATGTACCTAAAACATGTATCTAAGGTTATATTCTTTACTAATAAGGGAACTGGTGCATTTTTGCCAGGATAAAATAAGGCACTATAGATTCCAATCTGCTTATATCATCTTGCTCTCCCATTAAAAAGTATATAAACAATTCTATTTAAACTCTAAGAAGTACAACAAAATATAGTAGACCCTTGATATAACACTAGTAAATAACTGTACAGGTACTGTATTTACCCCTTCATTTTAAACTCAGTCTCTCATTGAAGACCACCAAATGTTTTCCTAGGTTTCTGTTTTTCATTACACACCACATAAATTTAGACTGACATCCCTCACTGAAGACCATCCATGCTATACCAGGATTCTTTTATTCATTGCTATACACATTAATAAATCTACTGGGCCTGTGTTGTATGTAATGTGCTAGTGTTATAACAAGGGTCTATGGAAGCAGAGACAAATAATCATGCACTATAAACAGAAAGTGCAATTCTATCTAGATGAACTTTTACTAGAGCTATATTTGTCACATTCAGTCTGTTTTGCCAGATGTAAAAGATAAAATATCTGAAAGGAATTTGTGGAAAGAAACTTAACATAATCATTAAGCTGAAAAAGAAAAATATACTGTACATGGCCTAGAAATTACATAACAATGAAAATGCATAAATCAAAATGCAAAAATTCTAAAGTTAAAAAACACTAAACATTCACTACAGTACAGCGACAAGTCACACCAGCACATAGTTTCGCCATCCCCTGTCTTTCACCCTCCAGTTTCGGGATAGATTTATTAAAATTCCAGTTCAAATATGCTCTCTAAATTTCTGATCAGCCTACTGGGTCCGGCTCTTCCAATAGCTAAAACAATATTAACATTATGACAAGAAGATTTGAGGATACAGAGAGGAGAAACAGCAAGCACAAAGTGAAAAAATTAAATGAGGAACAGTTGAAGTGTCGAAAGGGACTAAGGGTGGTATAATTAAATGAGGAAAAGGCTCTCCATCGCTTAATTCATATTACAAAATAATTCGTATTGAGCAACAAAGAGCCATTTGCTCGTTTAATAATACCATCCTAATTCAGGACCAAAGGAGTTTCAAAACCATTCAAAATTGGGAGGTATTATATGGACCAGAGGAAGGGGGAACAGTGCCAGTGTGATGCCCTGCTTTGTGCTTCTTACTAGATCATTTAGAGAAAGCTTTGGCAAAATGCATGGTCTTTATATTTATATAAAACAAGGTACTTCTTAAATATTTAAAGCTTAGAGCACCTGAAAAACTGTAAAAGGTTAGGGAAAAATTAGATCACTGAAAACAGTAAATATATTAGGTTGGAAAAAAAATTAAATACAAAAATAATAAAGGAGCTGCAAGAGAATACATCATTATCATGCACAAATACTTTATAAACAGAACCAATTCAAAAATAATGAAGGAAAAAATGAAATGTGTATAGTTTGGAAACAATGTGTCTGAACACTTATATAACTGGAGGTTGAGGCAGCTTTTGGTGACTCTTTTAGTCGTAAAAATGTTAATGGTTGAAATAATTTTATAATGAAGGCATGAGTTGCCCTCTAGTTTATCCTTGAGGGGAGAATCTCTTGTTGGTAAATTGGAAGGCCACTGATTACTTCAAACTATGCCAGGAAACAAATGACCTCAATGTTACAGATAGGGGATCTATTTGTGGAATAATTTGGAGGAATTATAAGCAGTCCAATATACGTCAAGAAACGTATAATGGCTTGCTACTTTAGCTTTTATAACTAACACCACCAATTTGTTTGTTTTTTTAGTATCCAAGGCAAAAAAAATTAATAAATCCATAAGTAGCTGCATATTTTTTCAAATACTATATAGTGTACTATACAAGGACTAATGCAAGACAACTTACACTATCACAAGAAAACCCATGTTGTTGTAAGGATCTAGTAGTGTCCAAACACATTGCTTTCCGACTGTACCAAACGAAGAATCAGCATTTAATATACTGTAGACCCTCGATATACAATGAATAAATACTTGATTCCACCACTTCGTTTTACAACAACAACAACACTCAGTCCCTCATTGAAGGCCACCAAATGTTTCCTCAGGCTTCTGTTATTCATTACCATACACATTAAGTGATTTATTGAGCCAGTGTTAAAAGGAGAGTGCTAAGTTTAATCATCTTATATCGAGGGCCTACTGTACTGTATAAAATATAAACACAAGATTCCAAGCTACAGGGACATCCATCAATACAGTAAGTGCAAGAACAGATATGCTAATCTTTGCTAAAACAATTATCTGTCCTTTAGGATTGCTACATTAAAACTTGAAATCAGGCAAGTGTTCAAGAAAAAATATTGTAACCAAGAATAGGAATAAAATATATATGAAATGCAATGGAAAATTATAAGTGAATATAATATAGGTATTATAAAATTAAAAGTACAACCCTACCTACTACAACAAATGATCTCCTTAAGGGGGAAAACCTCTTTTTGGCAAATAGGAGAGCTACTGATTGCTCTAAACAATGTCATGAAACAGATCTCTTGTTAATAACATTAAGATCACTTGTTTCGTGGAATGGTATGGAGGAATCAGTAGACCTCTAGTTAACTAAAAATAAATTCTCCCCATAAAAGGCTCTCAAAACACCTTTCCCAGCACTATACTTTGCTCTGAGACTTACCGCATGATGGTGTGTTCATCAGGAGGTTGTTTGGGAGCATGGGAGTTGCTGCGGCGTCGCTCCAGGTAGCTGGGTAGTCGTCCCACCCCGGAGCTGCGGCGACCACTGGACCGTGAGCTGGACCGTCTCTCACCCAGTCCCCCTCCATCGCTCTCACCCCGCCCACCGTCTGCAGGGTTGGGAGACGGATTGAAAAAATGTAAACACCATCTGAGAGCAAATCTAGAACTGTAAACACTTTCTGAGAATGGATTAAAACTGTTAACATTATCTGAAAACAAATTACAATAAAAGCTGTAAACACTGTTTGAGAACAGATTAAAACTGTACAAGTGCTGTATCCACATCTGAGTAACTTTTGCATTTGGATGACACTTTAACAGAACAGGACCAAAAAAAAAAAAAAGGACTAAAAAATATACAGTAAGTGTTCAGATAACAGATTTTCAGAGAGAGTTACCACTGTAATTTCTTGTCCAGAGGATAAAATAAATTAACAGAAACATTCTACATACTTTTATGGACATTATATATTCTATAAATATTAAATTAAATAGTTAGGAGCATTAAATATTCTATATTCATTCTTTGCCAGTAAATGTCAAATATGTCTTTTATACATAGGCTACACCACTGTTTAATGAAGGAGACAAGATGTACTTGGTGAAGTGAAGGCAACTGATTCCTTCATACTGTGCCAAGGAAAACACTGTCTCAGTATGGATGGTTTACTTTGTGACACAATTTGAAGGAATCAGTAGCCTCCAAATACTATATGTTGATAAGTTCAGATATCTTCCTTTCCCCCCCATTTTACTCAACATACATACTGCATGTGTGTATATATATATATAGCACACTGCTGCACACATTAATATTGTGCAGTATACTATACTATTATCTAATAATATGAGGACCTCCAGGGAGTCAATGGTGTGACTGACAGCCCCCCACAGCCCTACCCATGCAGTCAACACTTGATAAATGTTTACCATATTCAAGTGCTAATCTTAATTACAGACACTTTCAGCTAAATCCAAAAATGGATTTAGTAAATTAATATGTAAAAAACAGTCAATGTATCTTTATTATACCAATAAAAATCATTAAAGTACAGTATGAGAAAAGGGAGTAATAGACCCAGCAGGGACTGTGCTCAATCTCTCACAAAGCTCAACTTTATCCCAACAGACTTTCCAGAATATTTGGTTTGGGAGAATTACATTACTATTATTTCTTGTGTTTATTTTCATTACAGAAATCATTTAAACTCTTTAGTACAGTGATGCCACTGTGATGATTTAACTTTAGCTAACTCCAAATAACTTTACACACGATGGAAAATCCCAGACCTGAAGGGTACATCAATGCCTTGGGTTATAGATCGACATTAGTACATTTCTACTACTGAGAACAATGTTTACTTTGTAGTGCATTATTCAAAGTCTTACTGTGCTAGATGCCCTTCCCACGACCTTGTCAGAGCAGGGTAAGGAGAAAATACCAATACTGTAGTTATTTTCCCAAAGCAAACCTACCAAACCTAACATGAACCCAAATATTTTTATGAATTTATGAATATTTAACTATGGATATCCTCCATAATATACATAGACTAACATAAGGATTATTAAATATCTTTGTTTACTGTGATACAAGAGCCAAGACACACCACACTTCTGTACTTATATGATTGGAAACTGAAAGCTTTTGTAATAAATTATAGGCCTGTACTCATTCAAACATATACTAGATCATTTTCCAAAACAGGATACAGCTTGACACCACAACCTTAATATAGTTTCCTCACTTTTTTATCATATGGTGTACAATTACAAACAAAAATGGAGATATCATCATGTCTGATAATTTCGTACTAGAAAATTACAGAACAACTAGCCAAAGTTTTCAAAAAGTACCAGTTGCATGCACGAAAGATTGTTCTGTAATTATGCGGGTTGGAGAGCTATTGACAAGGAAAGTAAAAAAAAAAAAAAACAAGTGATGTTAGTGATCTTAAGGGGTTGAAATGCTTCACTGTACCTGGAGATGGTTTGTCTTGTGATTTGTTGTCTCCGGCCAGTCTCCTCTCCTGTGGCTTGTCTCTCCGTTCCTCTTCTGTCTCCTGTCCTCCCGCCTCGCCCTCAGGAGATCCACGCTGGGAGTACAACAGGGGTCAAATGAACAACTGTCGAGCTCACAAGATTCAAAGGTAACCTGTACAGTCGCGGTCATACATAATCATCCATATAGGGGTAACTCACGTAAGAGTTTGACAGGTTCCCTCTGTTCCTTAGATGATAAACTTTCCAATAAATAGGTTAACTACCAACTTTTAATTTTATACAAGCAGCTAGGCACTACTTCAAAAAATAACATCATATGTGAACGTGAAAACATTAGACAGTAAATTGTTTGAAATACCCATGTGTGGATGATTATTATTGACCGCGACTGTACAATGGACGGCCTCTCACAGCATAAGATGAGTGACCAGTAATCTTCAGGTAAATTTTTAATGCATACAATATTAGCTAACTTCACAGAAAGAGGGAAATGGGGTCTTCACAATGAAAAATAATGACAACTAACTCTTTTAGAATTCACTGACATAAAAAGTTATACTCTTAATTATTCAAAGCAACGATGACAGGTTTTCAAGTTGCATCAGTTATTCAGCAATGCCAGGCATGCGATATTTTGTGTTTAGAATTCTCACTGATTGCAAATGTCTGGATACAGAACAATCACTTCCTGGAGTAACTCTGATTGTGATTCACACTTTGATGATCTCTCACCTGACTCTCACACACTTCAATCTTGTCGAGGAGTGAGATGGTGGTAGATATTGCAGCAGAGACGTCCCTGTCCCCTTCACTCATCAGTAAACTCCCCACCACTGTCTCCAGCTCCTGTGGCAAAGTCATGCAAAGTGAAAAAAAACAAAATGAAATAAAAGATATACAATAATCGTAATATTCATACTACTCTTATCTATTTTATTGTACCTTTGTAAAAATGTACCCAAGACACACATTTCACGTACATTCTAAAACTACTACTACTACTACTACTAGTGCAACTATTAATACACACAGGCACAGACACAAACAAAACCTACCTGTAGCCTGATTTTGTCTTCTGGGAGTGAGAGTGTGGCCTTCATCTGGGGTAACATTACAACCAGCTTCAGTCTTATGTTGGCAACTCGATCACCTAGAAGAGAGAGGAGGGGGGAGAAAGGGGTATGAGTGAATGGGTGTATGGATGAACAAATTGATTGAGTAGATGAATAAATGGGTGGGTGAATGGATGAGTGAATGGATAAATGAATGAATTCATGAATGCTTAGACACATGGGTAACTCAAGCGTATGAAAACAAATCAAACAGACAGATAGCCCCCATCGTCCTAGGGTTAACTCACTGTGGAGGGAGAGCAGAGGGCGGAAGAAGTACGTCTTAAAGAACAATTTGGAGAACATTTCGAGGACCATTGTGGTGATGTTGAGGAACAGCATCCGTTTGTGACAGCTCTCGGCCTCACAGAAGTCTAAAAACAAACAACAATTAAAGCAATGATTGTTCACAATCAAATATATAGGAAAAATCTATAAGTAATGAACACAAACTCACGCACAGTATCATATAAAGTTACTAACACATCCTCACAGCCAATGCGTTATGAGGAGTGAAATTAATATATACTGCAAACTAAGAAAAATATTTAGCGAATGATGAGTGGTAAGGATGACCCGAGATGAAGCTATGTAAGGGTTGTGAATCTGACCTGAGACTAGAGTGGCACAGATCTGGTCGCGGTGGTCAGTGTTGGTCATGTGACGGAGGAAGACCAGGAGAGTCCTTGCAGCGGCCAGACGACACGGGATGGGCCGCTGAGGGAGGAGGAGAATGCTATTTAGAGTCGTATCATTAAAACTATTTCTTCAAATAGGCTCTTTTTTACTTATTTTGTATTATTTTGCAATACGAATTGAGCGACAAAAGAGCCTTTTCCTCAAAGAAGTTTGATGTGGTTCAGAGAAAGAGGTGAAACAGAAGCGCAACATTTTACTGTACAAATATGATCCTACAAAGGACACACTTTTAATAGTAAGCAAGTGAGCCACTTAAAGTGTCATATAAATTTTATTCTATGTGAAACTCAAAGACAAGATCTTGTATTGCATGCAAAGATATGAGCAATACTTACATTTTGACATCACTTTCTTCATTTTTCCCTAAGGCTTTGCTCTATCTCCTCTTTATGTTTTACTTTAGTGGCACCTGACCCTAGCTACTGTTCTGACTGCCATAAGTGTTTTCCTTCATATAAAAGATATAATTCTCGATAACTTCAAATGAAAGAAAAACCCGTTTGGTTTCGTGGTTAACTCACAGCTGTCTTCATGCGAAGGAACAAGAGGGGAACGATGTGTGTGAAGGAGAGGTCAGGGGGCAGGGAGGGGGCAAGGCAGGCAGCTTGGGTGAGTGCCTCAGCATGTACCCTCCATAGACTGGTCCCACTCACTGTCTCCTCACCTTGTTTCACGGCACCCACAACCTCCACCAACTCTGATCTCTGTATGAGGGTTGCATTTCATTTAGTTATATGTAATTCATGTATAACAGACCGTGACTCATATTTCAGCAAGGTGTTAACACTTCAGTTAATTTTAATATATCCATAAATTCTTATTTTATGCATACCTATTTGGAATGTAGCTTCGACATCAACAAAATATTTCTCTGTATATTGTGTGCAGTTTTTACATCAATACTGCCATCACCATCACCACTAAATACCTGAGTCTGTGGAGTGATGGCGTTGTGTCTGGTCATAGTGGTAATGATGTGTGGTAGGTTGGGTGTGAGGGCTGCCAGCACCTCCAAGTTATCTGACCTCAGTAACTGCATCAGTCCATCCTTCAGCAGTCCCACCTCAGCCCCCACCAGTGTACACACCTGCACGAGACGAGAATCCTGAGTGCGTGTGTATTGATAACACATACGATGGCTACAGTTTAATCTTAATAAGAAGACAAAGGATTAATTGACTGAGGATGAAAGAAGACCCCCCCTAGGCCTGCATAACCCTGTATGCACGGAAGGACGAGGGTGAAAGTGATAGAGAAGTGGGACAGCAAGCATAAAAATAAGGTGACTGACTGACTGACCTGGTGGAATGCAGCAGCCACGGTGGAGCGCACTTGATGGCTGGGGTCGGTGATGAGGGAGTTGACGGTGGGGTGGAGGGCGGTGCGGTATGCCGTTGACCCCCCAGCAAAGGCCACCATACAGGGAAGGTTGTACGCACACTGATGACGACACTCCGCCTCGTACTCACCGCTCCTCACCTCCGCCACCAGATCTGGCATCTGTAGGAAATGATAAGTGGTACAGTTTTGAACAACTCACTTTAAATGTTTACACTACAGAAAATGCAGGCTCCAAAGCAAAAAATTTCAAATGATAAAATATTGAATTATCAAATAGCAAACAAAATAGACACACACACTTACTGGCAGTTCAGTCTTCTTGGAGTCCGGGAGTCCAAGTTTAGCCAGCGTGCAGTAAAAGTCCACAAACCAGGACTTCTGATCCTCCGTCAACTCATCTGCAACCAATGCAAGAAAGTAAGAAGTCTGGGAAAATAAAGAGGTAAGTATATCAGAGAAAATCCCATAAATTCGAAAGACAAGAATAACACCAAAAAAACACCATTAGGTTTGTGATTGATGGGAATTCTACCACTAAACCAATATAACTGTAAGTACCAAAATATACAGTGGGTAAACTAACCGTGAAGGCCGTGACAGATGCGCCCCAGGAGGTGTGCAGTGACAGGTAATGATGCATCCTCCACCCTCACAGCCCGCTCACACACCTTCCTCACCAACGGCACCAGGGTACCCACACGCGTTTCTGTAGGCGTATAAGCAGGAGTGTGATGGAATATGTTGATGGGAAGAGAATTAAGAACTGTACAGGTGGGTGGAAAGTGAGAGTACCATACTGTATATGTATATATCTATCTATCTATAGCTCTGAAGCCTCGTTCCCTCCGGGAACTCCCTCCAAGGGGGTGTCCACGGCAGTGTCCCACACTCAATACCAATTGCCTTCTCTCTCATACACACTTTCATTACTTTCTCCATCCCACCAAGTAAGTCTACATGCTCCTCTCAAGTAACACATTTCCACTGCACCTATTCTAAACTGATGAGCCCTACTCCATGTCCATGTCTCTGACGCATATGTCAGTGTTGGCAGGATTATACTATTTCGTAGTCCCCTTTTCACTTCCGTACTCCTCCCCAGTGATCCTATGACCTGCCTACCCCTCACTGCCCTCTCCCTAATTTCTCCTTCCATATTTCCATGTTTACACAGAACTGTACCCAGGTACTTAAACTCCTTCACTTCCTCAATTCTCTCACATTTAGACCCAGTTGGTACTCCCACTCTGTAGGGTGTGGCACATTCAATCACTTCAGTTTCTGCCCTCTCAAATACCATCACTTTACTTTTACCAACATTCACCTTCAGTTTCCTTCGTTTACACACGGACTGAAGCTCATCCACCACTCTCTATAACTCCCTTTCACTTCTCAGCCATCAGCACAGTGTCATCTGCAAATAAGCTTGTCACCAAGGACCAATTTACTCCATTCACGGTCAGCTTCGCCCCCAAGCCATTCACTTTGGCCTTCATCTCTCTCATACAACCATCCATATATATATTGAACAGCCATGATGACATAACACCCCCTTGTCTCAGCCCTACACTAATATTAAAATTCTCACTTAAATCACCCTCTACCCGCACACATGCTGTTGCCTCTGCAAAAACGGCCTCAATGCCTTTCAGCAAAGACCCCCCAACACCATAAATCCTCAACACTTCTGTCATGGCTCTCCTATCAACCGTATCATATGCCTTCTCCAAGTCCATGAAGGCAGCATACAACTTCCTACTCTTCCCAATATATTTTTCACCTGTTGATTTTAATGCAAATATCTGGTCCACACATCCTCTACCCTTTCTGAACCCTCCCTGCTCCTCACTAACTTTATTCCCTGTTACAGTACTTCAATCAGTCTTTCAGTAAGAACCTTCCCATACACCTTCCCCGGTACACTAAGAAAGCTTATTCCCCTATAGCTACCACAATCATCCTTACTCCCCTTCCCCTAATACAAAGGCACAATTATGGCTCTCCTCCAATCCTCTGGCACCTCTCCCTGCTTCCAGGCCAATGTGCATATGAGCAACATCCACTCCACCACTACCTCCCCCCCACACTGTAACATTTCAGCAGTTATCCCATCCACCCCCAGTGCTTTTCCCATTTTCAACTTTCCTATTGCTTTCCTAACCTCTTCCCTTCCTAATTCTCCCTGTACACCCTGTCGTCTACCACCTGCCTCCATCCCCATGCATGTCACCACTTCCTCCCCTCCCATCCCATCATTCATCAAACGATCAAAATGCCTCTTCTACACTTCTTTCACTTCCTCACTTCCACTCACAGTAACTCCATCCCTCTCTCTTCCTTCTCACACTACCAAACTTTTCTTCTCCTCTTTCTCTTTTAACCTCCTTCCAGAATAATTTCTTGTTTTCTCCAAACTTCTCACTCAGTTTCCTACCAAACTCCTCATCCACTCTCTTTTTACTCTCATTTACCATCATCTTCACTTGTCTCTTACATACCGTACATTGTATTCTCTCTTCCACCTCCTCTGACACATTCCTCTACAGTGTTCTCCTATATGCCATTTAAGTATGTTTGTGTGTGTGTGTAGGTATGGTACATGCATGTGTGTGTGTGTGAGATTATGAGGACCTGAATCTCATTGCAGAAGGAGAGAAAAGAACAATTTGCCTTCAGCCTACTGCACCCAGCCTCTCATAAGGCAGGAATATATCACACTGCAGGAAAGAATTTAATATCCAATATCAGAACATTAAAATAAGTAAATATATAATATCATAAAACAAAGATAACTAACCCTGGTCAAGAAGGGGGATGATGAGTACAACAGTGTTGATGCCTGCCAGTCTGACACTGGTCTCCTCATCTGAACAGAGGTCCACTAGTTCTGGCAGGATGTGTGTCTTGGTGGCATCCAGACCCAGCCCTCGTGCCACAGGGGGAAGCTGTGCACACATGCTACCCCTCACCTCACCACATACGTCCTGGCACAGACTCTCCACCACTCCCACAATCTCATTCTTCAGTCTGAAGGGAAAGTTGGAAAGTTCCATAACATAATCTCATGATATGACAAAAATTCATGAAATAAATGTTTATTCACACCCAAAAAGTATAACACCATGAAATACGGAATTCACATATCTATATACTGTAGTTGTACAAGGAGAAATTATGGTTAACTACTCTCAACTTAGTACAACTATTCAATGCTGAATTTGTAGTGTATGTATGATCATTTGTAGTGTACAGTATGTATGATAACATGATCAAAACAAAAAATAACTAGTTCAGAACTCACACTAAAGGCTCGAACTTGGTGGCAATCTTGCCGATGAGTTTACAGGCAGCCAGGCGGGCAGACACCTGCTGAGACTGTCCCTTACTCACTGCCAGGCTCAGTATCTGGTCCAAGGGAAGAGGGACAAATGTCAAAGGGACTTAATTTTAGTATAGCACTTCTAGGCATACCAAGTTTAGCATTTTTACACTTTGAATGATGAGAGACTGTTTTATAGCAGATGTAACATCTTTGTTTGTTAGCCTTTTGGTATTTTCAGCATTATAATGGCTTCAGATAGATAGATAGATAGATTATAATGGCTTCAGTTATCCCAGACATCTACAGCCTGTTACTTTAGTCAGATGAACTTGTTAATAGACCTTGCCTTGAAGAGTAAGAAAAGTACCCTTTAGTTTACCTAACAAAATAACTTCTCTCTACAATTGCCCAATGGGGCTGACTTAATCTCTGTGAATACTAGCCATCCCCCACAGGGCTAGAATAAAAATTGTTGTAGGATCTGGTCACTTTCTAGTAGTTTGACAAGATCTGCCCACATGGATTAAAAATCCACGTGAGGTGTACTGCAACCGGAGGCTCTTTATTTATTATTATTTTTATTATTGCTTTTTTGTTTTGTTTTTTGCTGTGTAGACCACCAGCACACAGGGGTGCATTATCCCTTTGCATGCAGCTGTCTAAACTCCCTCCCCCTTCATGGTCCCTTCAGGACTGGTCTCATGGAAGGTGCGGCCCCACTTGTAGCTCTTATGGTAATGTGGGCTTGGGTCCACAGCACTGGCTGTGGGATCAAAGACCTTCCCCCCAATCTCCCTGGTCCAGTAAGCTCTGGTCCCATCTTCCTGGGATTTGCTTTGGTAGCCCAGGCATATAGGGCCATCCTCTCCTTAATTTAATATGTTTTTTCACTGCGACTAGAGCATACCGGGGATCTGTGGGGCAGGAGGCCATTCTACCCTGAGAGAACATCAACAACTCCATGCTACATATAGTCCAAATCAAGAGATTACATTCCCGAGCCAGAAAGATAAAGTTTACAGTACAATCTCACCTCATCCTTAATAACATCCTTGGGTAGGAGGTCAATCACGTCAAGTAGCGTCTCCAGCCAAGCATTTGCCACCACTGAGGAAAGGAGAAACAGAGATATTAGTGTGTTTATATGGATTTATATACACTACAGTTTAGTCATGGGAAATGGTCCTATTGCCTCTTTGGTTCGATGGTGAACTTTGAGATCTAATTATAGGTCATGAATGAGGTGAGAGGGTGAGCAGTGTGAAAGAGTATGTGAAGAAGAGAAATAGGAAAGAAAGGGGAAGATTTGATCATGTACATGGGAATGAGGCATCAGAGCTGTAGGAAAATAGAATGAAATGTTGCAGCTTCTTTTTTCACTTTACCAATATTCACTCATGCTTCCCCTATTCTTACTTTTAATTTTTCCCCTTTATCAACAAACAACCTCTCTTCTCCCCCACACTTCACAACCACCCACCATCACCTTTCCCCTCTGCTGCTACCCTTCCCTGCCCTTCTGTCTCACTCTGTTGGCTTGCAAGTTTAACCCTCTTGTTCTCCCTCTCCCTCTCCTTCACACTCTCTCTCTCTCCCTCCAACTCTCCTCTTCACTCTCTCCCTCTCTCCTTGTCACAAAGTCTCTTTCACTGTTCCACCTTCACACTCCCTCCCTCTCCTTCATTTTGCTCCCCTTCCCATCCAAACTTGCCTCATCTCGTAACCCCACCTGCTTCGCCTACATGTTAGACTTCCCTCCCCTTCCCACCCGACTTGTTTTCCCTCCCCTTCCAAATCCCCTTCCTAACCAATCCCACTAGCCTGATCTACCAACCTGTCATCCCCTCCCCTTCCCAATCTATCCCCCTACCAGCCTCATTTGCCAATCTGCTATCCCTCCCTTTCCTATCTCCTGCTCTCCATCCCTTTCCTGCCTCCCATAAATACATATCAACCTGAGCTCACCAGGATCCTTGCTATCGATGGAGGTGAGAATGGACTTGAGGAAGGCGTGGGTGAAGTTAGTATGGGGTACCAGGTCACTCTGGAGCAATGCGAGGGTCTCCTGGGTGGTGTTGGCGGTGGTGTTGGTGCCAGAGACTGTGGGAGGGGGTGGAGTGCGGCCCCCTCCACCCTCCAGACTCCCCAGGAAACCCCCTCCACCTCCTCCTCCTTCACTTCCTCCATCGCTGCCGCCTCCACTCCCTCCACCGCCGGTCAGTAGTGACAGACCACTTGGAATGGCACTGGAATTAAGAATCTCACATTAATTAACGCCATAATCGCCTTTCATTATCATCATCATCATCATCAGTAGGCCTACAGTATTTTAATCACCTTCTGTATCTTCATTATCATCATCACCCCAATTCACATGTACAAACTCGAAGATTTAGTAAATATATAACAATTTAATATGCAATTCTAGATAAACAATGCACCAATAATATATTAGTTACATTAATAGATTTCATCAAGATATTGGTTGAAAACTTCTCTCTCTCTCTCTCTCTCTCTCTCTCTCTCTCTCTCTCTCTCTCTCCTTTAGAAGCAGATGCCAGGTCTTGCATTAAAAATAACATGATACAGAAGGTTACAATATCTACCTACACGACAGGATACGAATAATAATACAGCACAATGCAAATGTATGCCACGAGATATTAGTGACCTCGGGTGGTGGCAACGGGTAAGATTGTAGAACCTGACTGGAAAAAAAAAAAAAAACACACACACACACACCTGATCACTGTATCCTTATCTAATATTTCAAGTGTGTGTGTGTGTGTGTGTGTGTGTGTGTGTAGCAGAATGTCACATGAAATTTCAGTAGACAGCTATTATATTTCCTCCACAAACCACTAAAACCACGACACACACACACACACACACACATGCAGGGATATCAATGTGAGGAGGGGCTGTTTTCAAGCGTTTCAATCGTGGTGTCATTTTGCATTAGGAAACCAAAGTTACGACAGCCTACTCTTTTATCAGAGCGTGTACAGTCGGCCTCAGGAATTCGTATACACCACTGTGACATCAATGGTTCGTAACAACTAGAAAATTGAGTACATTAATTTCCTAATACCAAAATGTCCTAGTAATGTTATTTGCCTAATATTTGAATCAGTCAGCAGAATTATCCTTACATCATGTGCAGAATAAAGACACCTTTTAATTAGTGCTCTGTGTACTAATTCCTGAGGCCGACTGTACAATGAAACAACAGAAAGTAATGTCCGGAAAACTGTAGGGAAAATATGATAAGCAGCAAATTAATAATCTCTTTGTTTATATATTGTGTGGTCTGGGTTTTCATTAGTGGTGTTTCAATAAATGTTGTAAGTAATTATTTAACAGAACAGAAACAACAAAAACGCGACTTTTGCATATAATTGTACACGGCCTGGCATTCTATTCACATCACCCATTCTAGCCTTGTCTTTATTTAGTAGTCAATTAGGCTACAAGTAATTTAATACATATAAACACAAACAAAAACATGAAACCATCACGCTTCTCCAATCAATGAGCT
Organism: Petrolisthes cinctipes; assembly: GCA_033782935.1. Taxonomy (NCBI): domain Eukaryota; kingdom Metazoa; phylum Arthropoda; class Malacostraca; order Decapoda; family Porcellanidae; genus Petrolisthes; species Petrolisthes cinctipes. The sequence goes on along the minus strand of JAWQEG010005889.1, from coordinate 4,558 downwards.
TTATTAGGTAATTAGGTCATTACCGGTACTGTTATTTATTAATGATCGGGACGTAGGTCAAATTACAAAACATAATAATAATATGACGTCACTCGTATAGCAATCACTTACTATTCATGTCTGGTGGATTTAAAATACAGAAATACCAGGAAACTGTATATAATATTAGGCTAACGGTATATAATATTAGCATAATTGGAATGCTACAGATTCACCCAAACTATGCCGCAAGACAGATCCACATTCGTATTAGGCCTATACTGAGGTAAAGTACTAAACTGTTTCCTGTCAGAGTTTGGAGGATTCGCTAGCCCTCCAATTTACCAAGAGCTCTGTTGTGCCCCGTTGAAAATAGTGAAGGTGCCTGAAGCTGCTTCCACTTTCCACCACCTCCCTTATTTCCCTTAAGGCCAAGCTCTTAAATATACAGAGGGACAGCCCGGGAGATGGTGGCTAGACTAGGGGTGGCTAGAAGAGAGAGAGAGAGAGAGAGAGAGAGAGAGAGAGAGAGAGAGAGAGAGAGAAATATCAATGAAGGACAAAGAAGGGAAGGAGAATGACAAGCCAGAAGAATAATACATAATTATATCGAAACACACTGAATGGACACAACGAATGGACAGTGTGAAATGGGAGCGATTGGAAAGAATAACAGGACATATTTACACAAAAACTAATAGACACTAACTAGACACGAGACAATATATGTATGGAAATGGACAAAACGATAGAACAGACTGGTATAAGACTGATTGCATTTTAAATAAGAGGCAGTGACAGGACAGAAAGGAAAGACGTGTCTGGTAGAGTAAATATAGAATACATAACCTTGACCTAATGGCTGCTGCACACACACACACACACAGTAAAGATGAGAGCACAATCTTTGACCTTCAACCTCTCTTTCCCTCGCACTGTGAAATTCTCTCTCTCTCTCTCTCTCTCTCTCTCTCTCTCTCTCTCTCTCTTTTAGAAAAAACTAACACGAATCAATGATAGGATTTGTTAGGGGAAAATGGGCCTAACAACATAAGCACTGTCGCCTTCTTTCGCAATTCTTGAGGGATAGATAATCATCGAACAAACACATTCACTAAACAAAATAAACTGAAACATCCATCTAGTAAATGAATAACACTTCCTTACTCATGGTAATTATATTAACAGTGGTTCATGACTGAGCATATAATGAAATAGTGCTCTTGTTCGTGGCTGTCCACTGTTTGTTTCACAGGCTACGTTGGGACAGCATAGCCTAATCATTGTAAGGTAAGAAGAAGAAGGCAGTTCAGCAGGACGAGACAAAAATGTAGTGAGGATTTAGTTGATTCGCTTGTAGTTAGAATTTTTGAATTTAGAAGAGGAACACAACTGGTAGAGCTGAGATTCAGACATACAGATGGAAGAGAAGGATTGAGGGGAAGTATAGAAGGAAAGGTGAGAAAGGGGACACGGGGGAAGTGGGGTGAAGGGATGGGTTGGTGGGATGGATGGAAAGGGTGATGAAATATGAGAGGTAGAGATGGGGTGCACGAGAATAGAATAGGAGGAAGGGGAGAATAGAATATAAACAGGTAGAAGAGGAGGAGGAATAGAAGGAGGAAGGGACTAGGTAAAAAAGAGAGGAATGTTTGAGATAATGTATGAACAAAAAGGAGAGAGAGAGAGAGAGAGAGAGAGAGAGAGAGAGAGAGAGAGAGAGTGTGTAGGTAGGGGAACGAAGGAGAGTGAGAAGGGAGTGGAGGAGGGGAGTGGAGGAGGGGAGTGAGAAGGGAGGGGAGTGAGAAGGGAGGGGAGTGAGAAGGGAGGGGAGTGAGAAGGGAGGGGAGGAGGAGGGGAGGAGGAGGGAGGAAAGAGTGCGTCAATGCGGGTTGTCATCATCTTCCCTCCCTTCCTCCCTCCCTCCCTTCCTTCTTACCTCTCTCCTAGCCTACTCTCCCTTAACTCCCTCCGTTCCTCTCCCTACCTACACTCTTTCTCTCTCTCTCTCATTATCGGTCCTAAGAGAGAGAGAGAGAGAGAGAGAGAGAGAGAGAGAGAGAGAGAGAGAGAGAGAGAGAGAGAGAGAGAGAGAGAGAGAGAGGAGAGAGAGAGAGAGAGAGAGAGAATGTGTGTGAGTGTGTGTGTGTGTGTGTGTGTGTGTGTGTGTGTGTGTGTGTGTGTTGTATAGAAGAGGGTCCACAGTAACAATATCGTCGGAAAATATAAGTCTTTGACCACTAATTTTCCTCTTCCTGCTACTGAGAGAGAGAGAGAGAGAGAGAGAGGAGAGAGAATCATTCCACAACAGCTGTCGGACAAAAACATACATGTAGACGATATTATAGAACACACACACACACAGACACACACTGTGGCACGAGCAGACGCACCTGATTACATACGCACACACACTCAGTCTAATGTACACATATAGATACGCCGCCACACACACACACACACACACACAGTAGCAAGGCTGGGTGCCAAGATGTTACTACCCCTCCCTCTCACTACTTTCTCTCTCTCTCTCTCCCTCTCTCTCTTCCACCCTTTCTTTTATCTCACTCACTATCTACCCAAATGTTCTTCACTGCATTACTTTCTCTCTCTCTCTCTCTCTCTCTCTCTCTCTCTCTCTCTCTCTCTCTCTACCCAAATGTTCTTCCCTGCATTACTCTCTCTCTCTCTCTCTCTCTCTCTCTCTTCTCTCTCTCTCTCTCTCTAGTTTCCATCCCACCCTCACTTTTATCTCTCCCACCATTTACCCAACTCTCTCTCTCTACATTAAAATACACCTCACACCCTCTCTCTCTCTCTCTCTCTCTCTCTCTCTCTCTCTCTCTCTCTCTCTCACTTTTATCTCTCCCACCATCTACCCCAACTCTCTCTCTCTACATTAAAATACACCTCACACCCTCTCCCTCTCTCTCTCTCTCTCTACATTAAAATACACCTCACACCCTCTCTCTCTCTCTCTCTCTCTCTCTCTCTCTCCTCTCTCTCTCTCTCTCTCTCTCTCATCTCTCTCACCTTTCTTGTATTATCTCGCAAGGTCCCTCTCCTCCTTCAATGGGGACTTTTCATCTCTCCCCTCCTCCTCCACCACCTCCAGCCCCTCCTTCCTCCTCCTCCCCTCCTCCTCCTCCTCCTCCTTGCCCCACCCCTCCTTCTTGTCCCTATGTTGTCTCACAGAGGGCGTGGGCGTGCGGGCGTGCGTGGGCGGCATGCGGGTGGTGGCGGAGTGGGTGAGGAGGAGGGTGGGTGACTGGACCAACACCCACACAGCGTCATCCACTCGCTCTGGTCCTGCATGGAAGAGGAAAGAGTTGTGTGAGTGAGTGTTGGCTATTGACACTCTCTCTCTCTCTCTCTCTCTCTCTCTCTCTCTCACACACACAGGGATAACATTAAACACACACACACACACACTCACTCTCTCTCTCTCTCTCTCTCTCTCTCATCTCTCTCTCTCTCTCTCTCTCTCTCTCTCTCTCACAGGGATAACATTAAACACACACACACTCTCTCTCTCTCTCTCTCTCTCTCTCTCTCTCTCTCTCTCTCTCTCTCTCACACACACACAGGGATAACATTAAATCACGAATCACACACTCTCGTGACCCTAGATTACACAACACAGATAAATATATACATTCAAAACCAAAGCACAATTTATTACAGAATATGAAGGGGAACGGACGATTAAAATATTGTGCGAATGTAAGAGGAAAACTGGATAAAAATTTGGGTTAAGAAAAAAAATAAAGAGTACGGTATCACATATATACGGTGAATGAGTTGGATAATGACGTGAGAGGGAGCTTGTGAGTGAGTGGAGTAGTGAGGGGAATAATGTGAGAGGGAGGAGAAAGAGCACATTTGAGTGAGTGGAAAGGTGAGAGGGAGTATATGAGTGGAATAATGTGAGAGGGAGGGAGAAAGAGTACATTTGAGTGAGTGGAAAGGTTAGAGGGAGGAGAGAGAGTACATTTGAGTGAGTGGAAAGGTGAGAGAGAGTATATGAGTGGAGTAGTGAGTGGAATAATGTGAGAGGGAGGAGAAAGAGCACATTTGAGTGAGTGGAAAGGTGAGAGGGAGTATATGAGTGGAATAATGTGAGAGGGAGGAGAAAGAGTACATTTGAGTGAGTGGAAAGGTTAGAGGGAGGAGAAAGAGCACATTTGAGGAGTGGAAAGGTGAGAGGGAGCATTATGAGTGGAGTAGAGAGTGGAATAATGTGAGAGGGAGGAGAAAGAGCACATTTGAGTGAGTGGAGTAGTGAGTGGAATAATGTGAGAGGGAGGAGAACGAGCACATTTGACCGAGTGGAGTAGTGAGTGGAATAATGTGAGAGGGAGGAGAACGAGCACATTTGACCGAGTGGAGTAGTGAGTGGGAATAATGTGAGAGGGAGGAGAATGAGCACATTTGAGTGAGTGGAGAGGTGAGTGGGGTGAATGAGTGGGATGATGATGACGGTGGGTGAGGGGGGGGGGGAGGGGGGGGGGAGAGAGCAGCAGCAGCATCACAGGTGAAGTTGAGATTAAAGGTCAGAGGTCAGAGCTAGATGGGAGAA